>JAQFXP010003391.1:0-12631 GCA_034693685.1 Belba bartosi | reverse complement strand
TGGTGCTAAATTCGGTTTAAATCCAGTTAATTTAACTAAATTTAGTTTAAATCCAGTTAAATTAGGCAAAATTTTATTATAAATATGTAGATTTTTTGAGCGTTTTTGGAAAAATCCCCTACCTGATCCCCCCCCTAGGTTTTTGGCCAAAATTTTGACAAAAATCCCTCCCCTGATCCCCCCTGGATCGGCCGATCTTCTCGATCTCTGAATTAGCTTTAAAACTCAATTTTTAAAATGACTAAATTTACAAAATATTACTAAATTACAAAGCTAACTTTGTGCATAATAAGCCTGTTGACATTACTAATTGTGTTTAAAAAACATTTATCTTCTAGCCTGATAAAAAATAAACAACTGCGTTTAAATGCAGAGCAACTACGTATTTTTGTACAAATGTTTATAAGTCGAAACTTACAATTGTTGTCTTCAATCGTGCAATTTATTGTAGAATGAGTTTTGTAAAACACTCTTAACTTAGCATTAATTAAATTCTATTTATTTAGTGATAAATTCATAGCACTTACAGGTAATTCAATACAATATAAAGAATTGTTTTTTTTCTAAACCTATAATCAGAGCAAAAATAGTATAAAAAGAAGTAAAAATAATTCAACAAAATTCTCAATAGATTTCAGTTTCTCTTCTGTTTTGGAAAAGCTATAAATATTTGAGAAAATGAAAGACTAAACAATAGAGTAAGTTAGTTGTATAGAGAAAGTGTTTTAGTTTTGATTGTTTCTACATTCGGCCAAATATACTCAAACTACTTCTTATTCATAACAAACAGCCAATTGATTTGCCCTGTATTCACAAAGTGATCTTGTTGTTTCTACTTTTGTTATTTAAATTAAAACTCACCTGTTTAAGTAAAAACTTTGGTCTTTAATTTTTTAATTAAAGTTAAATAATACAAATTAGTATTAATATACAAATTACTTTATAAAACATAGCTTTTAATGACATAACCATTGATTTGTTTGAGAGATAATTTTGAAATGAATGTCAGTTTTAAGTGATTTGAGTTTTTCGGCAAAACTTGTTGAATGAATATGCTATCAATTATTGGTTTACTTTAAGACAGTTTCCAATTTTCGATAAAAACATTTAATCCTTGAATGAAAGTGAAAATAAGTTTAGAGTAATTCGAAAAGTTTTGTTATTTTCAATTGAATTTATCGATTGAATTGAAAACTTTAATTCATTTGATGGTAGAGTCGAACACTACTCTATGTCTGCTCTGAATTGCACTGAAGACTATCATTAGTTTGCTATAAAAATAATATAATTAAACTAATGTTAGAAATCAATCTTTGATTTAATGACAATTTAAGAGTTTTTGATCTGAAATGTAGTGAAAGAAAAAACAAAATAAAAACTAAAAATATTAAGTTATTACAAATTATTTACACATTGTTTTACAAATCTTTAACAATTAATATTTAAAATTGTTTTTGTAATTGTTTTGTTTTTAATTAAATTAAACTTAAGTCAAGTAAAAAGATATTTTGAAAATTACCCAACTATAAATTACTATTAATTAACAAGATGAATAAAAATTTTAATAAGAAATAAATATGATTTGAAAACATGTTTATTTTTTTAGAATATCTAAAGAATATATAAAACTATTTTTCAACCTTGAAAGTTTTCTTTAAAAATGTTTATTAAATATTTATGTTTATATAAAAATATCGTAAAATTTGTTTTTCCTTTTTTCAATCAAATTTTTATTGCAATTAATCATAAAAAATAAACAATAATAAAATCATGCATGCTATGTTTAACTCGCGCTTAGAATAAAATTTTATTCAATAATATCTACAATTTTAAAAATTTATAAATCATTTCAAATTTAAGATTTTCTGAAACGGTTAAAAACAAAAATTCAGTTTTGATTTGCTATAAAATTTAAAGAATTTAATATTAAGTTATTTAAAGAAAACAAGATGGGATTTATTGAAGATTTGGGCGATTTAAAGAAAGATATTTGGAATAAATGGCAGGTTTTTTTAATCATTGGATTAATTGGTCTTTTATTGATTGCGGTTTTGATTTTGTTATACGTTTGCAAATATTGCCGAAACGTTGAAACAAAGAAATTCGTTTCACTTAATAACGTAATTACGAAATTGGAAACGAAACCAAATTTAGATTTCAAATCTTTAAAACCGGACATAAAAAAATCAAATGACAATGAGATCGAAGTGGACACAGTGGACGACAGTGAAGAAGAGGAAGCTGATCCATCATTAGGAAGAGCTGCTAACCTTTCTTCTGATACCGTTTCGTTCACCGCAAAGCCACATAAAGTCCCAAAAGACATAAATTTTAAACTAAAAAACTTTTAATTCATTGAATAAATTTTTGTAAATAAAATAAATTTTAAAATAGTTTAAAAGAAAGTTTTGATTAAATATAGTTTATGTCATATAAACTGAAAACTCTTTGTTTGGTTATTGCGAATCACAGCGGGGTTTGAAAGTATGCGAACGACAGATCAGATTATATTCTTTAACATCACTCAAGAATTTCTGCGCTTAACTGTACTTTAGATACGATTTGAGTTAACACCGAAGTAATGCACAAAAACTGACAAAACTAACTGAAGAACAAATTCTAAGGCCTATAAAACCCATTATATTTAACCAGAGATCTAATCAAATCCTTAAGAGATTATTAAAAATAAAAATGTTTGGTCTAATAGATTGTCAATTTTTGATGGCTTTTAATTACTTAAGTCTGTAATGTTTTTAATTTTACGATTTATAAATTGTATTTGTAATTATTTAAATTATTTTATTTAAAACGGTTTATTTAAATATAATTTTTTTAATTAAATATTTTATAAAACAAAACATGTTTAAAACAAAGTATAAACAAATAAATATAATACTGACGACACGAATACTAAAAAATGAAACAAATAATCGCTTTCAACGACATTCTTATAAATCCATTTTTGGGAAATTGTTTCTCTATTTTGTGTTCTTTTGAGTTGAAAATAATCGGTATTTTTGTAATAACGGCGAAGAATAAAACATTGAGTGTACAATGTCGGCAATTCTGACCCGAAATGAATTAATTGTCGTCTTTTCGATGGATTAGCACTCAAGAACATATCAACTGCAATTGAAGAATAGCTCAAATATTGTTTCATTTCATTGACGGTAATTTTGCAAACGTTGTTTAGCGCCCATTTCGGCCAATTTTGTCGATTTACATCCAATGCAATCAACTCATCAGTTATTGAAGTGAAGTATTTGTTAGCCATTAAAACCCATCTAACTATAGTTTTGCCGTCTGTGCTCGGGAGGCGTTCGAAAAATGGGGGTTTGTCTAGTTGGTAGACCTGATACGTCGATATTATTCTAAGGCTATAGTAGTAGTACTTATAGAGTATTCCTATGAATTCTCTTTTACGTCTAATAAAAAATTTTTGATTTGAGAAATATTCCCCAAATTCTGTCTTTATATTAATTAAGGAATTGCGCGTATCGTTAATCTCTGTTTTCTGCCATTCCCACTCAAACCCTTTAACAATAGGCAAAATCATTCGCCAGACTTCGTCATTAAATATCTCGTTTTGTTGATACCATTGCTTCCATTCCTCTAAATCGTAGCCAACCGGCGGTTGAGCCAACTTTTCGTGCAATCTATTGATCTCTGATTTGTCGCTCAATGTTTGAATTATTAACAAAATTATTAAAAATACTCTTTTATATAACATTTTAAGTCAACTTAATATTAAAGACATCGAAAAATTAAACACAAATTCAAACTTTAGTTGATTTCTCAAAAATATAATATAAAGTTACATTTAAAAAATAAATACCACGTGAATTTATTTAAAATATTATTAAATAGAAATTAATTTATTGCCAAACACATAGTGAATCAATTTTTAAAGTTAGATAATGTCGCCATCAAAAACAAATAAAATTTTTGAAAGTTAAAATTTTATTTGTATAGTTTAATTGAGAAAAGTTAATGATAAAAGTTTAAATAGATATCTATCCATGACAATTATAAAAACTTAGTTAATTTAAATTATTTATTTTTATAAATATTAGAATATTTTATTAAAAACATTTACATTTTAAATATTATTTTTATCTATAACTTATAAAATATTTTAGTTCAAATAAAAATCAAATAAAGTAAATATATAAAGTGCTGTCGATATGATTAATAAAAGATTAAAAATATAATCGCTTTCATCGACATCGCTATAAATCCATTTTTTAAGATCTTTTGGTTTATTTCGCGTTCTTTTGAGTCGAAAATAATCGGTATTTTTGTAATATCGGCGAAGAATCACACAATCAGTATAATAAGCCGGCAATTGTGATCCGAAATAAATGACTTGTTTCTTTTTCGATGGATTAGCGGCCAAATAGATATTGATGGCTAATGAAGAATAACCGACAAAACCTTTAATTGTAGTGACAGTCAACTGACACGTCTCCTCGAGAGCCCATTTCGGCCAATTATAACGATTTGCTTCCAATACAATCAACTCATCAGTTATTTTAGTGAAGAGGTTGTAAACCATTAAACCATAATTAAGAATAGTTTTGCCGTCTGTGCTCGGGAGGCGTTCGAAAAATGGGGGTTTGTTTAGTTGGTAGACCTGATACGTCGATATTATTCTAAGACTATAGCAGTAGTACTTATAGAGTATTCCTATGAATTCTCTTTTATTTTTAATAAATAACTTTGGATTTGAAAAATATTCCTCAAATTCTGTTTTTATATTAATTAAGAAATTGCGCGTATCGTTAATCTCTGTTCTCTGCCATTCCCATTCAAACTGTTCAACTATAGACAAAACCATTCGCCAGACTTCGTCATTAAATATCTCGTTTTGTTGATACCATTGTCTCCATTTGTTCACTTCATAGTCATCGGGCGGTTGAGCCAACATTTGATGCAATCTATTTATCTTTGAGTTGTCATTCAATGTCTGACTTATTAACAAAATTATTAAAAATAATATTATATTTAACATTTTAAGTCGACTTAATTTTAAAGACATCGAAAAATTAAACACAAATTCAAACTTTAACTGATTTTTCATTAAATACTAACATAAAATTTCTTTAAAATTCAAATATCGCGTGAATTTACTAAAAATATTATTAATTAGAAATTAATTTGTTAATCATATTATTTAAATTACTTACTTGTTAAAATATTATTTGTAGTTTAAAATGTTAATTAATTTTATATACTTTATTAAATATGAAGCTAAAATGTTAAAATAATTTATTGTATAGCAAAAAATATTTTAAAAAATATTTGTTAAAAATTATAATTAAGAATTTAAATCTTGTGTGATTTGCAAATTCTTACTATAATTAGTCTTACTATTCAAGCATTTCTCATGTTTAAAAATAACCATCAGCAAATTTACAAACTCCACTAAATTTTTTAATTACTTAAAATTATTTAAATTAAAAAAATAGTTTTCTATCAAAGTTTATTAGTTTTGAAACATTTGAAATTTGCTTGAGGCTTTGGTGTAATAGTCAGGCAGCAAGCTCAAAACCCAATCATGTTTACATATTATTAGTTTTTAATATTATCATAGTTAATTTATGTGTTAAGTGTTTAAATAATACGCAAACTTCCAAATCATAAAAATTCATTTAATTTTTAAATATTTTGTTAGAAAACGTTTCAAAATATTTTAATAAAGTTGATTATATTTTTATTTTTATGTTTAAAAAATTTCCAATTTATACAGAATAAAGATTATATAAATTAAATACTAAGTAATAATAAATTAAAATAACAATGCTAAATTAAGTGCTATCGATATGATTAACAAAAGATTAAAATAATTATCACTTTCGTCGACATCGCTATAAATCCATTTATTACTAACTTTTTGTTTAAATCGCGTTTTTTTCAGTTGAAAATAATCGGTATTTTTGTAATATCGTCGAAGAATTACACATTCAGTATAAGTGGCCGGCAATAGATTCCTGTTCTCTATTATCTGTTGTCTTGTTGATGGATTAGTCATCAGATAGGCTTCGACTACAACTGAGGAAAAGCCGCCATATTTTAACAACTCTTCAACCGTTCTCTCGCACTTCTCTTCCAGTGCCCATTCATACCACGCCCGTCGAGAGGCTCTCAATTGAACCAATTCTTGATTAATCGCTTTAAAGAGTGCCATAACTTTTGGAAACAAAGCGACTAAAGTACTGCCCTTTGCGTCTGCCGGGCCTTCAAAGAATGGTGGATGGTCCAGTTGGTGCACCTGATACAGTGATATTATTCTAAGACTCCGGTAGTAGTAGTCATAGAGTTTTTGATTAAATTCATTCCTTTTGTTCATAAATAGCTTTTGATTTTTAAAATATTCGTAAAAATCTGTTTTCATTCCAACCAAATCAATGCGAGTTTCGTTAATATCCTTTCTCTGCCAATCCAACTGAATCTTATTCATTATCGACAAAACCATTCGCCAGACTTCGTCATTAAATTTCTCGTTTTGTGAATACCATTGCTTCCATTCCTCCAAATCATAGCTATCCGGCGGTCGTCTCAACATTTCGTGCAATTTATCGATATCTAACTTATCGTTTAATGTCTCACTTATTGACAAAATTAATAAAAATAATATTTTGAAAAACATTAAAAATCTATTATATTCTGAAGACATTGCTAAGCAGTAAAAGTAAAACACTTTTGAAAAAATCAAATTTTTCACTAAATGTTAATATATTTCAATTAATAATTAAAAATTCGATAATCGCGAGATTTTACTAATGAAATGTAAAGTATATAAATATTAGACTAAATTTTAACAAACATTAAGCAGAAGGTGCAATTTCAAAAATGTTGCAAGATTAAATCTAATAATTAGACTCATTGATATGTATTTTCCAAATATTTATGTTTCTCTATTGAAGTCGAGTATTTCAAAAATTTAAAATTCGAATATTATTTCAAATAAAAAAAATTTTAATAACATTATGTAGAATTTATTTATGATAAATTGAGCTTGGTTTAGCAAAATTTTTGCAACTCCACTTGCCTCTTTACTAAACATTCAATAGTTTCTAACTATGTTTAAAACTGATTGGACTCTAAAAACTTTACTCATATGTAGAAAAAATTGTTTCTCAATAATGGTATTTAGTAATTTTCTCGATAGTACCGATTCCCTAAAAATATGCCAACTCAATTTACATTCAATGTTATCTTTATATTTACTTTTTAACTTATTATTTATTTGTATAATTTTCTAGTAAACTTATACTTGCTTAATTTTGAAAATAAATAATTTGATTAAATAAGTTAAAAAGTAAAGCTTAAGATAGAATTGATTTATAAATGTATTTTGAGTTAAGATATTTTTTAGGAAATCGCTACGAAATTTATTATCGAAAAAAAAATCTTCTTGCTCATAAATCACTGATAATGGCCCAGATATCAAGTGTGAAAAATAAATACATTTTTAAAATTCATTTTTTATTAATAAGTGTTTTTACAATAATTGTTAATAAAGTTATATAAAAAGCATTTGTATTCAAACACAAAAATCTCAAAATATTTCATTTACTCAAAATTGCTAATAAAAAGATCATTTAAAACATAACTGAGTTATGTCATCAAAAACAGCAATTAATCTATTATTTAATAAAATAGTTATTTTAAGCAAAATATAAGCATTTTATAGAAATAATTGATAGTATTTTCAACAAAAAACTTTAAATACTATCAATTGTTATCTGATTTAGTAATTTAAAATCTAACAAATATTAAATACAATAATTATTACAAAATCACATGTTTTTCAATCGTAACAAAAATATTTCATTTTCTAGTTTAAGGAAAATGTATTTATAACTCAAATTAATTTTAAATAAATTTAATGAAATATTTTCTTACGTAATAAACAATTAATAAAAATTCATTTGTTTTGCATATTATTGGTGTTTACGCGAGTGTAAAGACATGGATCTGTTCGATGGCCAGCAGTAGCTTTTGGCGCAATTTATGTTCGGAAGAGTACTCTTCGGGCAAATCGAGTACATTAAAGCAGGTGTGGGCGACGGGCAGGTGATCGTCGCTCACTCGCATTGGTTGGATCATAAACTGTTGAATAATTGCAATTCAATTAAATTTTCGATACTTTCTAAACAAACCAAACCAAACCATACCCTCATTCCAAGAATTGGAATTCTGTCACTTCCGGTCAAAAACAATAAAAATTTCTTTTTTTCGTCGACACTAAGCGAATGAAATACATTCCAGAACTTGACAATTGTTGGGTGCGATTCACTAAAAGGCGGTTTGTATTCAGTGGCGGTCTTCTGCAAGAGTTGCCAATCCAACACTTCCTGTCCGGTCACCAATTGCATCAGTTCCTCGGCGTGGAACAGCTGCAGAATCCCTGAGTCCAACACTTTATTGAATCCGGTTTTGAATGCATCGAACTGTTGGTCAACCGATTCGTTCAAAATGTAATTCCAATATTGTTTTACGTATTCTTTCCTATTATTGTAATTCAAAGCCTTTTGTTTTCCCTCTTTTTCCAACTCATACTCAACAGGCGATCCAAAACAGGTTAACGTAATCGTGAAGTTCAGATCACTATAGATAGCGTTGAACTCGTCTTCAGTGTACGTCGTATTGAGAATATCTTTCAGATTATTCGCTAAAATCGAATCCAAACTATTCAGGTCTTCCAAAACTAACGGTTCGCACAAAAGCTTTTTGTACAAAACCAAAGGGAACGGGAGATAAATGATCACTTGGTTGTAGATGGCGAGGCCACAGATGATGCCAATCAAGTGATACATAACTAGATCGTTGCTCTCGGCCACTTCGCCCGGGTTGAACCAAATGGTATAGCCGTCGGAGTACTCGTTAAACAAACCGAACTTCTGATCCAAAATCTCTTTAATGAGTAAAAGGAAGAACTCTTTCTTCATACCAATGCCGGCATCAATGGCTTCCTCGCCTTCAAAGTTCACTTTTAATGGTTTCTTAAAATCGGACGGATTTTGGTTCCGAAAACACAACTGATTTATGGTTTCTTGTAATAGAGAACTACGACTCACAGACAGCACTAAATACGGGTTCGGCACCAGAACACCGCCGCCCATGAAGATCGGCAGTTGCACTAAATTGCGATAAATTGCGTTTTCGGCCGCATTTTGCTGTTGAATCGCCGAATCTGTGGCCAGTATTTGAGTCTTCGCGGGCGGATCAAAGATGAACGCAAAGTCACATAAATAGAGCGCTTTTCGACCATCAATTCGGTGCATATTTCTGGTTCTAGAGCTCAACCATCGGATGTAATCCATTTTCAAATCAAACTTTTCACTAATGCCTTCAATATAGAACTTTTTGTACGAAATTTTATTACATTTTTGGTTAACTTTATGCAAAATTGCCATAAATTCTAGAGAAAGGCCTAAATTTTCGTGAAGGTTGGCATCGATGTGGTAGTTTTGGTTGCCTTCTTGGGCTCTGTTGTCCCGTTCCTGAATATCTAACAACTCTTCAATACAAGTCTTCGTCATTCGAATAAACTCTTTGTACTGTTTGTCATCCAATCGACTCAACCAGTCTTTAAGCGATTCGACCGCAAACTCACTCAAACGTAGAACAGCTCTGAAATAACCGGCGATTAGTTTCTGCATAATTTCTGGCTTTTTATAATCAGTTCTAAACATATGAAAGAGCGGTAATAATAAATAAATTCGAAGTATTTCTGAGTCTAAACTGTTTGAGTCGTAAATGTTCGGCAAATTTGGTATTAATTTAAGTATAGATTGAAAAATCAATTCTTTGATTCGACTATTTTTGGCGTTTTCTATCAAATCGAAGCCTTTTTTGGCTGAATTCCAATCAATTAAAGGTAAAACAGATTCGGAATTCGACTCCAAATCAACATAACTTGAGTTCCAACAAGAGATCGAAGTCAACGCGTTCTCGACGTAATCAATGTCTTCGGTCGGTATTATCTCATCTTCAGTCGTGTTATACAACTGTTCGAACCATCGATTGTCTAATTTATAGATCTTTTCGAATAAATTTTCAAATCTGTAATCTAATGGTCGGCTATTGTCAGACAGTCTGACCACTAATACGAAGCTTTGGTCGCCTTTTGAGGCAACGATCTCTTTCAGAACCATTTGTTGTCTTTCAGTAAACAATTCCGAGTCAGAATCCGGATCTGATTCGTATTCATCGATTTCAATAGTGTCCGATTCTATCGACACAATTGTGTCCGAAGTGCACACAAAACTCGCCTTTCGGTTCACTTCACTATCTTTGATCGCCTCTTCCGGTTCCTCTATAATTGCCGTCTCCTCTGAATCCTCTGAAGTCTCGATATTGGTCTCACTATCGGACAACTCATCAATTGACATCTGAGACACATTTTCTTCGTCAGAATCCTTGGGCGGACTTCTCATCTTTTGTGGACTGTATTGGTTGGAAGTGGGCGACGGGTCGGCCGAACCGTCCCGAATGACGGGCAACAGAGATCCGGCCATATTTCTCAGACTCACATCTTTGACCCCCAACTCAA
This sequence comes from Belba bartosi, assembly GCA_034693685.1. Lineage (NCBI taxonomy): Eukaryota > Metazoa > Arthropoda > Arachnida > Sarcoptiformes > Damaeidae > Belba > Belba bartosi. The sequence continues at coordinate 2,070 of JAQFXP010003391.1, read as the reverse complement.
TCCACTTTCCGCACACATTGATTGGAACACTTTTGCTGACTTGAGTTCCAATCCCGAGCTGTCCCGACCCGTTCAGACCAAACGAATAGACTCTGCCTTTCGGGCCAATAGTGGTTAAGGTATGACATCGACCGCAAGAGACTTGTGTCACGACATTCCCCATCAGTTCAAACACTCTTCGCGGAAGTATTTCATTTCGATTGGTCGCGTGACCCAACTGGCCATACATACCGGCGCCCCACGTAAACAGACCTCCATCTGCTGTCAACGCAACCGAATGTTCTTCTCCGCAGTCTATGAATGCGATTCGTTGTGACCGAAGAGTTGTCTGAACCGTCGGAACTGTTCTGTTTTGTGTGTCATTCAGACCCAACTGTCCGAACTCGTTCTTTCCCCACATGTATATCACACCCATATGTGAGAGAACAGCCGAATGGGAACCACCGCAAGACAGTTGACGTATTGGCACAGATAGTAGACATGATATGGGAATCGGACTATTCATCAAAAATCAAATAAAATCTATTATTATTCAAAAGTTAATTAACAAATAAATCAAAAAAGGCAACCATTAATGACCTGTTTTCACAGTTGCCATTCCTCCCATTCCCTAACTACCGGTAAAAGTAAGAATGAATTCATTTTTTAAAAAGTACTTAAACTTTAGTCAAAGACGTTGAGCACATACCTGTCCGAAGGCATTAGAACCCCAGGCATAGATCAGTCCGTCTGAAAAATTATTTAAATTTATTTAATTATTTGTAAAACTTTAAACAAAACAATAAAACAAATAAACCAACTCTTAGTCAGCGCCAGACAGTGATTGCCGCCGCAGGCGATCTGAACCACCGTTTCTGCGGCCAATGTCTTCACTAACGAAGGCTTTGGAACCGATTCGTCCACTTTATTGCCGATGCCTTTGAATGAGAAAAACAGAACTATTTTAACACCAAATCAATGCCAAACAGTGCTCAACCAGTACTGCCATCGCAGCCCCAACTCACCCAACTGTCCGAACAGATTGCATCCCCAGCCGAATATCTGTCCGGCTTCGGTCAGTGCGAGTGAATGGTTAGATCCACAACACAGCCGAAGCACTATATGTTTGTCGAGAGTGTCGATTGCCTCAAAGCGACGCCAACTGCCCTCCCGGCCCAACTGGTGCCTCTCGTTTGAGCCACAGCTGAGCACACGAGTCGTGTCATCGGAAACATTGCGCATAAGAATCAATGTGTGGTTACGTCCAGAAGACAACTGACTTAAGGCATAATCGCGTCGATCGGTCACTGATTTCTGTTTACGCGGAAGTAATATATGTTCCTCTTCTATGCCTCCCAGTCCTAACTCCCCGTTCGATGTATTCCCGAAACAAAACACCTTGCTCATTCTCACACAATGTATAGATTTTGTTTATTTTATTAAAATTTGTTTATTTTATTAAAATTTGTTTATTAGTCTTACTTATGATTTGTTTAGACTTTAGATTTGTATTAATAGTCAAAATGCAAACAAATAATCGATTTATTTATTAACATATTTTGCATAAAATGTTTTGTAAAATAAAAATAAGTATTGAATGCATCGATTGAACACTTCGTTTGCATTTAATTGATATTTATTTTAATTTTAATTTTGTTTTTGAAATACGAGTCGTATTATACGACTAAAGACTAGAGTTTTCTCGAATATTCATTCACTTATTCGATGCAAATCTTACGTCAGATACTGTTCATAAGCAACGCAATCACAGAATCAAACTGATTCCTACTGTAGACTAAAGACAAGAATGGAGTCGGTTTGGGTTTGGGTTTGGGTTTGGGTTTGGGTTTGTGTCGGGTCGGGTTGAAACTATAAATATCAATTTTGGGTTGGTTTAGAATCTAAACTAGAATTTAAACAAACAACAAATTGAAAAAATAGATAAATATTTAATACAAATCTGAATAAAATTAAATTATTTATAAAATCTGAATAAATTTTTAAAATTTATATATTATTTAATATTAAGAATAAAAAGTATTGAATTGAATGAATGGGTTTTTAAAGAGTTTTATTGATTAAATAAATCTA
>JAQFXP010003390.1:0-12632 GCA_034693685.1 Belba bartosi | reverse complement strand
ACTAAAGAGTCGGGCCTTCAAGACGCCTCATTTAATCACTACTCTCTGGGCTCAGTCAGTCGTTGGCTCTTCCAATCGGTCACCGGTATAGACACCGATGAGGAAGAGGTCGGTTTCAAAAAAATTATTATTAAACCGAATCCGGGAACGGGTCTGTCGTTTGTCAGCTCTTCCTATAAGTCGATCAATGGTCTGATTGTCAGTAATTGGAAAATAAATAAAAATTAATTTCTATTAAATATAAGTTTTTTACTAAATATTATATATTTTATTAATTTATATTGTTTTTGTTAACTTAACATTAAAAAATAATATGTGTGTCCTTCTTTTTAACTATAAATATAAATATAAACATTAAAATGTAATGCATTTATTAAATTATGAAAATTTGTTTCTTTATTTTTTATTTATAAATTAAGCAATAAACATTTTTATTTTAGTAAATTTTATAACTTGGTAGTATTCAGTCATTAATCTGCATATGTGTGCATGCAATGTTTATTATATAGTAATTTCATAATTTATATTTAAATTTAATTGAAGTTATCGCAAATTTAGCTTTCCATCAATATTCTACGTTTATATACTTAAAATATTAAATAATAATAAATCAAATTTATATTTAAATTACTTTACATTTAGTTAAATAATAGAATATAATTTATTTATATATTACTTAAATATTTAAATTTAACTAAAACATATTATTACTTGTTAACCTTGACAAAAACTTCAATAATAAATTTAAAAATTTTAAATATACTGTACTTGTACTGTAGAAACATACTTAATAGATATAATCAGTAAACGGAACTTTCAAGTTTTTGTGGCCACTTTTTTAATATTGCTTAGCAACACAGCAAGATATGTTTTATGTCTTAACTATATATTCATATCTTCTGTTACTTAAAAAATATTAAGGAATTCCAAATTTTTTTTATGACATCGATTATAACATTGAATGTTGATGACTAAGTCTGGGCAAAACCTAAGAGTTTAATGTGTTTGTTAGTTTTTTTGCAGTTTGTTTACAAAGACAAAACAAGTTATCTGCAGTGAATCGCTATTCACTTTGCAGATATATTGTTTTTAACGTTTAATAAATAGTAAATAAAACTAACTTACAGTTTAAACTCTTAGGTTTTGCCCAGGTTTTTAAAAATTTTGTAATTATTTTGTGTATATTTATAGTAATTTATTTGTAATTGATTTTATAAATTATTAGTGTGCTAAGTAGCAAGGTTTAATTTAAGACAGGAGATGTTTTGAGCGCAAAATTTAAATTGTTCTGTTCACTGCTTATTAGTTTTTGTAGAAATTTACTTCAATTTAATTTAACATTAATATATTTATATTTTAATTTTTGTCATAATAATTTTCGATATTAATAATTATGATAATTATATTTTTAACATTAATACTTTGATTTTGTTTACAACAACGTTTTTAAATTTAAAATGTAACTATATTCTAACTATATTAGAATTTATAGAGCATACATAAAAACTAATAATTTAACATCTAAAAATAACATTTAAAATGTTTTAATTATGTTATAATCACGAAGAATTTTATTTGGTAATTAAGTTTATTAGCAAATCCTTAAAAAATATTTTAGATAGAAATAAATTCATAGATTTATTTTATTTTCGGTTTAACATTTTTAATTTAATTCTATTCAAGTAATTTTATAGCAATCAGGATTTTTATCAATTAACTAATTTAGTCAATTTATTTTAAAATAAAACAAGTTCATATTAATTATTACTTAAGTTCCATACCCAACCTCTATATCCGACATAATCTTTGATAATAAACAATTTCTAGTATAAAATAAATTAGTTTTTATCGATTATTAAGCACAATGTCATAACTAGGCCCTTTCAAACGTTCCATAAAATAATATACGCGGCAAAAGTCGGGAATATCAAACATATAGAAACAAATAATACGTTAAAATTTTTATTTAAAATCTAATTATCCGTATTCTTCTTCAGCAAAAGTATAATTCAAATTAATTTGAGTCAAGTATTGCATTCAGCAAACAGTTTGAGATGATGTAAAAAAAGTTTATAAATAGTATTAATTTCACTTAAAATAATTTTTCTATTAATTGATTTTAAATCGCAATTAAAATCCAATAAATAATTATTTTCACATTCAGACAAAACACTTATTTTCACTTAAAATAAATTTTATTCAATTGATTTCAGTTTAAAATAATAATTTTTACTTTCAATTACTTTAAACAAAACATTAATTAAAATCAAAGTATTAATAAAGTACTGTATATGAAAAACAAACTTTAAAATGTATTGCTTGTCATATCATATCATAAGACTTTTGGAATTTGTGTTATCTGAAAGCAGGTGTTTGTAAAAATTGTTTTATTAATATTAATTTAAATTAAACAATAAAAACAATAAATAAGACAATGAAAGTACTCGAAAAACAAGGCATTACAAATAAAATTTTGAGTTTTATAAAATAAACGGTCGAATAAAATAGAAAACGTTTCAAATTTTTATATAAAAGTTGGAAAATTGAAAGCCAAATAATATAATAAAATTTTAAACAACATCTATATTATCAAAATTATTATAAAATTTGTGTAATGTATTTATTTTATTTATAATCAAATTTTTTAAGAAATTTTAAAAAAATTAAAATTAGAGAATTTATTTTAAAATATACAATAATTAATTTTTGTAAAATACAAAAAATTATTAATTAGTTAATAATTTGAATTTAATTTATATAATTAAAAATTTAAGAAAGTATGTTTGAGTTTACAAAATAAATAAATAATTTTTCAAAATCTAATATAAATATTTATAATTTTTAAAATTTTTATTTATTTAAATTAATTTTTGTTTTTGTAATATTTTTTTGTTATATTAAATTATATTATTAATTATATTAATAATTATATTACTTATTAACATAAAACAAATTAGAAAATTAAATGATAAATAAGTATATTTCAATATTTATATTTTAAAAATTTATTTAGAAATGTCTATATATATATTTAATAATATTTTTAGTATTAATAACAATTTTAAAAAAATTATAATAGTATTAATGACAACAAATTAATTTCGTAATTTTTATTCTATTAATTAAAACTGTAATTTAAATAATTGATTTAGTTAAATAAAATAAACATTTTTATTAAATTATTTATGGAAAGATTTGACACGTTTTAAAAGAAATGTTTTAAAATTTAATATTTTTGAAAAAATGTGAGATACACTTAAAAATGTTTAGAGAACGTTTTACCATTTTCCACAATAAACTACAGAAATGTATTTAAACATTGAAAAAATATAATTAATATAAATAAAATATTATAAAGTTTAATTGGAATCCATTCCTGTGATACATATTCGGTGACACTTCCGCTCAATACATAACCGAATTACCGGTTAGCTAAGCTCAAGGAGGCTAGGGAGAGAGAGAACAGGAGTTAGGACTCGAACACCTATTCGAACGCTAAAACATAGTCAACCCGTGACTGTGTCGACTGAATCTAATAAAGATGACTGAAAAAGCACAGAGAGATAGAACTTTATAGGGAGAATTAAAACTTAATAAATAAATCAAATTAACGGAATTTAATTCAAAATAAATAATAAATATAAAAAACTTCTAATAATTACAAATTAATAAGATAAAAATTTTTAATTTAACGTCATATATTATATATAAATATACAAGACCATAAAACCCTACGTTTTTATAATATTAGTTTGTTTTTCAAACACCGTTAAATATTTATGTTTACAAAAAATTTTAATGCTTATTTATTAATTAAATAAAAAATTTTATAATAAACTGTACATTTATTGTATTAATTAGTTTAAATTAATAAATTATTTTGGATATAATTTTATAGAAACAAAGATATAATATTAAAATTAAATATAATTAGATTAAAATATTTTTGAATTTAAAAATAAGTGTTGTTTTGTCAAATAAAATTATTATATAAAAGTTGTAGACATTTGCTGTCAGCTGTATATATATAATTGTCAGAAATCTGTTGTACTATGACAAATTTAAAACAAAATTAATGAGTTATCATAATTAATAATTGAAATATTTTAAATTATTATAAATTAATAATTTAACATTTTTAATGTTATTTTTTAACGAATTTAATTTTTAAATTTTTTTATCTATTTATTTAATATTAATTAATGGTTTTACTACCAACGTTTATTTAAAAAGTTTTCTTTAAACATTGTAATAAAACAGTAAAAAATTATTATAAAATAATATATAGACAAAAAAATTTTATATGGTTAGTATAAACTTTCTCAAATTAAAACTGTAATATAAATATTATAATTATTTTATTTAATCTAAAAACTACAATTGTAATACAAATGGCTATGCTAAAATAATTTCTCTAAAGCTGGACCACAGAAACAATTGTTTTTTAATTTCTTAATTTTTCGAGTAATGAATAAAATAATAAAATATTCCTAAACTTCTTTCTCTCTAGTTGCGTTGAAAAATAACATTATTAATTTTTAATTGTTTTGAAAATTTTAAAATTATTATTTCATATCGTACCTCCGTACACAATAAATGATCACCAGGCTAAGGAATGGAAGCTCAAATGGGAGCTAAAGCAAAATGTAGTAAGTAGTGTATATGGAACGGAGATAAAACAAATAATTGCAAATATAAAAAATAATAATCGAAAATGTTAATGTTGAAATTATTATTGTCGAAAATGTTAATGTTGAAAATGTTAATGTCGAAAATGTTACACATTAATAATAATTTTGACATTAACATTTTTAAAAATAATATTTTCGACATTAACATTTTCGACAATAATAATTTCGACATTAACATTTTTGATATTAACATTTTCGACAATAATATTTTTGACATTAACATTTTTGACATTTTAATGACACTCATGCTAACATAAATTAAATTACGATCAATTTATTTTATCATTGAAATTTATATATTGTGCTTTGAAAGCTTAATTCTTGATAATAGTCTAACGCTAAGTCGGACATGTTGTTCCAATTATCTTATAGATCTTACACGAAGTCCGCATTTAAGACTTCAAAATCTTTGTTTCTTAAATTTATCGTAAATTGTGACAACATTTGGTACGAACCTCTTGCACAACTCGACATCCGTTTTTATATCAAAATTTATCACAAGTTTACATAATTATTTATGTAATTTTAAATTAAATTAATAGCTTTTAATAATTCTTAACAAATTATTTTTATAATTAACAAATATTAAATAATCTTTTATTTGCAAGGTTAATTCTATTTTAATAAATTTTGTTTAATTTTTATTTAATTTTTTATAATTTTTTATAATTTTTTATAATTATTTTTAAACATAAAAAAATTTAAAAAATTAAAATTTATTTTTAATTACACAATTGGTATAAAAAATATTTTGTATTATAAAAAAAATTGCTGTAAATTCTTTGGATAAATTATCAAATAAGAAAACAAAATTTTTATAAGTATTAAATTATTTTACATTTAAAACCTTCTTAGCATATGTTTAAATTATTAAATTTATTTTGCCATTATCAATTGTTCTGACTGAAAATATTAAATAGATGTTTTTTGCTCTATTTGGATAGAGAGCAAACTTGCTGGAGAATTGGATGGAGAAAAGATGTTAATACAAATTAAATTTTTTTATTAAAAGTTTTTGTATAAATTATATAAACTGTTAATATCTGAGAAATATTAAATAATTTTAATAGTATAGTCAAAATTAAAGTTAAAGTTAATTAAGCGTAATATTAATAAAACAAAGTTTTAAATTACTTCTCATTGTATTTGTATCAATAAAAAAAATTGCTGTAAATTCTTTGGATAAATTATCAAATAAGATAACAAAATTTTTATAAAATTTAAATTATTTTACATTTAAAAATTTTAAAATACTAAATGTAAAATTTGATAGCAATTTCTACCAAACATTAACTTAAATAATTTTACTAAAATTTATCTAATGCCAAATAATAATTTTTTTTCTCACAAATATAAGTTATAAATAATTGGTTTAATTTTATTATAATCTATATATAGTACAAAAGTTTATACATTAGTTTGTTTTACTCATATAATAAAATTTTACAATTATCAATTATTTTATTTTATTTAAAAATTTGCTCTTTTTTTACATCCAAAAAAAACATATGGTTTTTAAACTAATAATTCTATCAAAATCAAATCTTAGTTTACAGTTATTCAAAAATAATTATAAATTTAATTTTTATAATAGTAATTTCAAAAGTATTTATATTAAATAAAAATAAGTGAATTAGTTTAAATTAATAATTTATGTTGAATTATATTTTATGGAATCATATGCTAATACAAAATTAAATTTTTTTAATATAAATTTTAAAAGAAATAGTTAATTTTATAATTTACAATAGTTCTGTAATTTGTTTTAATTAAGTAATAAAATTATTTGTTTTTAATATTTCAATTAATTTATTTATAAAATAATTTATAATAAATTATATTTTAAATGCGATTTTAAAACAATTGTTAATAAAATAAATTTTAGACATTTTCATATTGAAAATAAAATTTTCTAATTAATTCTATATTTAAAAGAAAAATTACCTAAATACACTTTTTGGCGGACATAATATAAAATTTTTCTTTATTTGTGAGAAATTGTGTTTAAAAATAAAAATGATTATTTAAATTGCTTTAAACACAAATAATAAAATAATTGTTAGATAATTTAAAAAAATAATAATATTTATAATTTATTTAGGTAAATTAAAACAAATTTTTATTTAAAACATATTAGAACAATTAAATTTATAAATATTTTTGAAAAACTGTAAATTAAAAGTTAATTTTGATTGAATTATAAGTTTAAAAACATTAAGTACATTTTGCGAATCAGAAAAAACTGAAAAATTTTAAATTAAATGATATTGTCACTTACTGTATATAAGTGAAGGTAACTAATTTAAGAGTTATTTATTAGTTTTATCACAAGAATCCGAGTTTTGATAAGAGACAATATAAAAATTTTATTTGTTTGTTAAAAATTGTGTTTAAAAATAAAAATAATTATTTAAATTGCTGTAGGCACAAATATTAAAATCAATGTTAGATAAATTAACAAATAATAATTTTTATAATTTATTCGGGTATTTATTATTATTATTCTATATTAATTGTAAATTATAACTTATTTTTATTTAATATAAATAATTTTAAAATTACTATTATAAAAATTAAATTTATAATTATTTTTGAAAAATTGTAAATTAAGATATGATTTTGAATGAATTATTAGTTTAAAAACCTTATGTTCTTTTGGCAGCGAAAACGAACAAATTTTTTAAATTAAATGAAATAATTAATAATTATAAAATTTTAATATATGATTAAAACAAACTTTTGTATTAATATATATATATATTATAATCAAATTAAACCAATTATTTATTACTATAATTTGTGAAAAAAAGAATAATTATTTTGCACTAGATAAATTTTAGAAACATTATTTAATTTGATGTTTGATAGAAATTGCTATCAAATTTTACAAATACAATGAAAAGTAATTTAAAACTGTTTTATTAATATTACGCTTAACCAAGTTTAACTCTGATTATAACTAAATTATTAGAATTTTTAAATATTTTTCATAAATTTCAAATTTAAAGATATTATCGGTTTATATAATGTATACAATAACATTTGAAGAAAAAATTTAATTTATTTTAGCAAGTTTACTCCATCCAATTTTTCAGCAAGTTTGCTCTGCATCCAAATAGAGCAAAAAACATCTATTTAATAATTTCGGTCAGAACAATTGAGAGTGACTAAATAAATGTAATAATTTAAACATACAGTCTTCGCCAAGATTAACTGATGGTTAACTGCAATTTATTCAAAAAAGCAAATTTTTATGTTAATTTGACTATAATTTTTATCTTAAATGTAACTCATATTAATTTATTGTAATTCATAAAATTATTGTTTTAATTTGTTACAGTAATTTTGTTTTTATTTTTAAAATGTTTCTGGTAAATATTTTTAAAATTTTTTATATTATAACTAGCATTAATATTTAAAAGTTAAAATATAAAAAATATTTTTGAATAAAAACAACCAAAGATATTCAACTTGTATGAGTTACAAATATTGCATTTTTAAATTTGTAGTACTGGTCAAATTTGCTTAACGTAAAAATTAAAAAAAAATTACACTTATCTAATTATTTTTAACACTAAACCATTTGTATATTTTAAATTTTTTATAACCACGGTAGATTTTTCTGTACAGATTTTATTGTCTCATAATTGACCAAGTTAAAATTTTTAAATTTCCTAAATATAGTTTGTGCTTCCCATTAATCCATAATTGCAAAAAAATTTTCAGATCAAGCTTCTTTGAATAAATTGCGTTTAGGCTCATCAGATAATTTTGGCAAAGACTGTATATTAAGAAGTTTTTAAATGTAAATTAATTTAATATCTATAAAATAAAAATTTGAACTTTAATAATTTATCCAAAGGATTTATAGAAAATTTTTTTATAATAACTAGTGGCTTAAAAATCGGTTGTTTAATATAGTGAAGTTTTTAAGCTAAATTAAATATTAAAAGGAAAATTTATTTTATTATTTTTATTTAATGGTTACCATTAATTAATTTAATATATTAAAATTTATTTTATTTAAACGAATTACCAAGATATTGGTGTTTAAATAAGAAGATGTCCTTCAGCTCTTTGGCAGTTTTCAAAAATGCACTTTAAACACATCAGTCATTGCGCGTTCAGAACTCAACAAACTTATGAAAGCGTTTGCATTAATTGTAATCTAATAAATCTTAAACCTCTTAAAGTTTACCCAACCTCCCAAATCAAAGTATTTAAAAATATTTAGTTTATTTTTAAGCATTATTTTAATAAATATAAAATTAAATTAATTTTTTAAAATTAAAAAAACTTTAACAAATATCTGCCAAAATGCAATTAAAAGTATAATAACAAAAATTGGTGCAGCCGCCAATATAGAACAATTATTTTTACTTAATTAACATTTTTTACATCGATAATATGTAGTCGATAATATGTAGTTCTTTGTTGCTGAAATTTTGGTTAATTTAATTTAATTGAAAATATATAAAAATTGTGTTTAAACTAAACAACCGATTTTTGAAGCCAGTAGTTATTACATATTATTAATACTAGTTGTATGATTACAAATAAATTTTAAAAAATTTTAATTTTTTTATGTTTAAAAATAATTATAATAAATTAAATAAAAATAAAAAAAAACAATTTTTTAAAACAGAATTAACCTTGCAAATAAAAGATTATTTAATATTTGATAATTATAAAAATAATCTGTTAAGAATTATTAAAAGTTATTAATTTAATTTATAATTACATAAATAATTATGTAAATATATAAGTGATAAATTTTGATGTAAAAACGGATGTCAAGTTGTGAAAAATGTTTTTCAAAATGTTGTCACAATATACAAAAATTTACGAAATAAAGATTTTTGATGTTTTAAATGCGGACTTCGTGTAAGATCTAGTGCTGACTTTAGACTATGTCCGACTTAGCGTTAGGCTATTATCGAGAATCAAGCGTTCTGAAGTGTCCGAATACGCCAGGCGTCAAGTTTGGGACATTTAGCGCACGGATAAAGGGCATATTGCTAAATAATTATATGACGTTCATTACTCGGAAAATTAAACGATTAAAATACAATAGTTTCTATTGTCCAGTATTAAAGATATTTTTTATGGAATGCCATTTTTATTATAATTGTAGTTTTTAGATTAAATAAAATAATTATAATATTTATTTAACAGTTTTAATTTGAAAAATTTTTTATTAACAATATTTAATTTGTTATCTATATATTATTTTATAATAATTTTTTATTATTTTATTACAATGTTTAAAAAAAACTTTTCAAATCAACGTTGGTTTTAAAACCAATGATTAATATTAAATAAATATAAGTAAAAATATTTAAAAATTAAATTTGTTAAAAATAACATTAAAAATTCATATTAAATATGTAAAACTTGCCTTAGTAAACTATATTTGTTTTAAATTGGTTTTTATTTCAATCAGGTTGCAATCTGCGTCTCCGCTGACCTGTATTTAATTACTCTGTGTCAGATTCAGTCTGATTTCCACTTTGCATTTTAACTGTATTTGCTTTGGACAAGAGATATTTAGTTAAGATTTTTTTTTATTTAATAATAAATAGTTTAGACTATTTTTAAAAATAATTTTCAATTTTTACAAAAAAAAATTAATACTTATTTATTAAAAAATTAAATAAAGATTTTTAATATAAACTGTAAATTTATTTTATGAATTAGTTTAAATTAATAATTTATTTTGGATTTTATCTTATGAAAATAACAGACATTAATTTTAAAATTTGTAAATATAATTAGATTAAAATTTTTTTTAATTATAAAATAAGTGTTGTTTATTTAAATAAAGTTGTATTGATATCATATCCGGAAGGCACATTACACCTTTAAGATTTATGACATCAATTTTCGATTTTATTAAAATAATTTCTATCATTATTTACAAATTTAAGCTTTTATTAAACCTGTGTCTCGTAGAGAGTTATGACTAGCATAATCTCGTTTTGTTACAAAATTAATTATATTACAATAAATAATTTGTGTAATTATATTTACATTATATTTTTAAATAAAAAAATTAATATAAGTATTGAGAGTATCCTTTTGGAAAATATAAAATCTACTTTTTTAAATTAAATAAAATTATAAATACTTTAATTTAACTATTATAAAATTGTGACAAGGAGCGTTATATTTATATAAATTTTAACAATAATTAAATTGTTATTATAAAACATTTTGCTTGATTAATATTTTGAATTTTTAATAACGTATTAAATTTAATAGCTGTACCAGTTATTGTTTACTTGATATTTATAATGGCCGACGTTTTATAAAAACAAAAAAATTATTTATATTTTATGCAATATTTTATAAATATTAAACAAATTGATTTGTTTAGTATTTAATGTTAACGATTTTTAAATTTAATTAAAATTAACTCATTAAAAATCAAATTTTTAAATTTTATAATGTTAGGATATATTTTAAATGGTATAATAATTTATAAAATTAAATAATAAACATTTAAAATTAACAATTAAATAAATTTTATTTTTATAAAAATTTTATTTATATTAATTATATTTTTTCAATGTTTAAATATTGGTACATTTCTGTAGTTTATTGTGGGAAATGATAAAAATTTCTCTAATCATTTTTAAATGTATCTCACATTTTTTTTCAAAAATTTTAAATTTTAAAACATTAGTTGGAATACAAAGTGTCAATTCTTTCCATAAGTAATTTAATAAAAAAGTTTATTTTTTTAAATAATAATATTATTAAAATTACAGTTTTAATTTATAAAATAAAAATTACAAAATTAATTTTTTGTCATTAATACTATTATTATTATTGTTAGAATTGTTATTAATACTAAAAACATTATTAACTATATATAAACATTAAAAAAAAATTTAAACGATAAATAATTTGTAATGATATGACTTTCGAGTTCTTTCATTTTCTTATTTATTGTTTTTATGGGTTAATTAAAGTTAATATTAATAAAACAAATTTAAATCTATAAATCAAACATTTATTCAACTACAGCAAGTATATAGTTTTTATGCAAGAGAATATTTAATTTTTAAACAAACAATATATAAAAATAATTTTGTAACAAAATAATAGAAATTTATTTTATTAAAATTCTTCCAAATTAGTTGCAATAAGTGTTTCAATTATTATTTAAAGAAGATAACGCAAATTTAATTTTAAAATTTCAAACATATAATAATTAAAGTATAAAACATTTAAAACCTGGATTACTAATTAAATAAAAGGCAAATTAATTGAATTAACAAAAATTATTTGATATTATTTTTTGCATTTTTACAATTAAAGAAGAAAACAAAATACTAGAGAATTTTGTAACAATAAATTCACTTGAAATTGTTATTATTAATCACTAATTAAAATGTTTACAATTTGTAATTATAATTTATCTGAAAATCGTTTTTTAATATGTTAAAATTAAAGATTAATCAAAATGAATTTAAAGAAAAATAAAATAAATAAATTTTTTAATTTATTTAATTATTAAATTATATTACAGTTTAATTGTTTAAATAAATTAATAAATTTTATAAGCAAATATATACCAAATTGTAAGATATTTTAATAAACTATATAATTTTATTATTTATTTGAAATTTAATCCAAGTAGTTAAAAAATTGTAATAAAATATTTTTATTTTAAATATTGTCGAATATAGTTTAAAATGTAAAAATATTAATTTAAAATAATTTAAACAATCAAAATTTTAACAATTAATGCATGATCTTAATTAGTTGTTATATTATTTTTATTTAAAATTATAAATGAAATTTAATAATTTTGAAATATTCGACATAAATTAGTTTGGAAGCAAATTATGAAAAAGAACCTTAAAATATTTTTCAATATATAAATTATGTTTTAATAAATTAATTTAAAATTTAATAGCATTTATTTAATGATAA
>JAQFXP010003389.1:0-12633 GCA_034693685.1 Belba bartosi | reverse complement strand
CTTTGGTCGAGAATGGACGCTCGATCAGGTGTTGAGTCTGAGAGATAGGTTCAACGGCCTGGCAAGCGTTTCAATATAATATATAGAAAATGTTATATATTTTTTAATGATTTAAACAAAAATTGGATTAATTTAAAGATTAATTTTAAAAATATTACTATAAATATACACCAAAATGAACATTGGTACCCGTTTCATTTATACAATAATTTAAACTATTTTACATTTCAAATATCAATACATTCTGCGAATACATTCCCACAACTGTCCACTGAATTATTTTTATTACAAATGGGAACAAAAACTAATATTAAATTTAATTCAATTACAACTAAACTATTACCCAATTATGAGAACAATTGTCGTAATTATGATTCGGACGACAGCTATAATCACAAATACAAGAACTGATTGTATAAACAAATGCAAAATTGATTATTTGGTTAAGTATTATAAAATAAATTGTATTCCCGGCCAACTTATTAATAAATTAAGAAAAGTTTATTATTCCAATCAATCCCAACAGCTATTATGTAAAAAAATAAAGCGTTTTGACTTTGATGATGTAAATGATAATGCAACATTAGCATGTGAAAATAAATGTCAAAATGAATTTTTTCAAATATATTATTATACAAATGTTATTTCTACTACAAATTTATTAAATGAAGTAAAAACAGTTCAAATAGTGATAAAACGGAACCGAATGCCGGATCAGATCATTGAACACTTGCCTGAAATCACTTTCATATCATTTGTCTCTAATTTTGGCGCAATATTAGGTCTTTGGTTAGGAATATCTGTTATAGATATTATATATTTTATATAAATTTCACATATTCATTTAAATTACAAAAATTAACGGCTATTCTTTAGTATATGGGCCGTGACTTAGAAAGGCGTGGCCTATATAGGAATGGAGCTTGAGGAAATTAACCATTTAAAAGTTAGTCAATTTAAATTATAAATTTAAAATTTAATTTTTTCAATTTGTAAACTTTCCGAGCTTATGCACATTATTATTATTCATGTTATTTGTTAGTTTTTATTGCCTAATGATGTATATTAGTAAATTTGTAAAATTGCATATAGTAAAAATATATAAAATTTTGATATACTTTGTTATTTTAAGTTAAGTTACAAAAATAATAAATTGTAAAATGTAAGTTTGCTTAGTCGCAGGCGTAGCCCGCTAGGCATTATAAATTGTATGTTAAGTTAAATTATGTTTGGTTAAGTTAAGTTAAATTAGTTTATGTTTGGTTAAGTTAGGTTAAGTTTGGTTAAGTTAGGTTATGTTTGGTTAAGTTTGGTTAAGTTAGGTTAAGTTAGGTTAAGTTAGGTTATGTTTGGTTAAGCTAGGTTAAGTTTGGTTAAGTTAGGTTAAGTTAGGTTAAGTTAGGTTATGTTTGGTTAAGTTAGGTTAAGTTTGGTTAAGTTAGGTTAAGTTAGGTTAAGTTAGGTTATGTTTTGTTAAGTTAGGTTAAGTTTGGTTAAGTTAGGTTAAGTTAGGTTATGTTTGGGTTGAATTGGGTTTGGTTTAAATTATACTTTAACATTTTTTAGAGTTTTTATTAAATATCTTCTTAACAAAATTTTTCCTCTAGCTAAAACCTTTATATATTACTTCCTTGTTATCTAAGCTTTCCAAAAATATATGACACACCCTTATAAATTACGGCCCATATACTAAAGAGGAGCCGAGGTTATAAATCCAAATTAATAAAATCATGAGAAGATTTTTGCAGAATCCCACTCCCTCCCTCACGATCCCTGTTAAATACTTATTAAATAGATTTAAACAAAAAATTGTATATTTATTAGTATTGATAAATAGACAATTAATCAAACTCTATAAACACTTAAAAAGTTAAGAAAACTCATTAAAATAGTGACGTAAATAATTATTAAAAATATTTATTACAAAAATTTTAAAACTTATTTTTATCAATATTAATACCATACTTTATATAAAGCATATTTTATAATATTCATAATTGCAACATGGACAGTATAGCCCAATCCTGCACGGATTGCCACCTTATTAGTGACAATTATTGCATAAATCTATTTAAATATTATATCTGACAATATATTTATTATTATTAAAGTTTGAAAACAAAATATTTATTGCAAATTTCAGAATCTCTTATAAATAACATATTTTAAATAAAAATGATGAAATGCAATTGAAAGTGATATTTGTGAGCAGAACCGGTTTTGATAACTTGTAAGTTAGCACAGATTAAGTGTAAATTATTCCTAAGAAATGGCGTTAAAATGCTGCGCTCTGATTGGCTTAATCAATTAAAATATTTACTATAGAAGCAAATATCTAAAATAGTAAACAAATATTTGGTGATGTTTACCGAGTTCACCGCTTTTATTATAGAGATTAGTAAATTATAAATATTAAAATGTTTGTTTGCGAATTGACTGGTTCAAATCTATTTACTAAATTGAGAGAATATAACAGATATTCAAACACACATAATGGAAAATATACAAATGAATATATAGATTGCAAAGTTTCAGATGTAAATGTACTATAATTGCGGAACAATCTTTAGATTTAATTGGCAGCTTAAAAAGCATAAATTGACTGTACATCCACAATTGTTTAAAAATATCAAATGGATAATATGTACTATGCCAAAATGTGGGATTTAAGACTATAATAAACAGGTGTTTTCAAAGACATCAACAAGCTCATACTAATCCGTATCATTGTACAGATTGTCTAAAATTATTTAATTGCGGATATAATTTGAATTGTCATATTAATACTTATAAAAAGGAGTCTGTGTATAATTGCTCTTGGCCATGATATCGTTTTATTCAAAAATAACTAGTATTGTTAATCCATTTAAATAAACAAACTTAGGTTTAAATTTTCAGACTAAAGATAAATTGATATTAGCCCAAAACCAGGTTTCAAACACTTTGTTAGTGAAAGCGGGAAAATAAGTTTACTTATTGTTAATATATCTATAGTAGTAATTTATTTTGGTTTAAAGTTTTGTTATGTTTTATTGATTTGAGTTAATTGTTTAAAATTTAATATTAGTGTAATTATAATTAGTGATTGCTTTTTTGAGCCAACATTTCACGCATTAAGCGCTTAGTCTGTCGTTCGTATTCATCGCTTCAGTTAAACCGCAATTATCCGACATTACAGTCAGAGCCACACAATTGAACATTTGATCCAAACAGTGGTAATATGGAAGCAAGAAGAAAACATTTAACTGAAGAACAAAGAGGATATATAGTGCAGTGTAACATCGAAGCACAATATGATATTAATATTCCAAACGGTAATCGATTAAATTATACGCTAATTAAATTTGAACAAAAATATAATTTTAAATTTAATAAAAATACATTTTATAGTGTAATAAAAAAATACAATTCTAAACATACATTAAAAAATTTAAATAAAGGAGTTTCTCATAAAAGAAATGCCAGAACAGAAGAAAATATTTTATTAGTAAAAAACATTTTAATAACAGAAAAATCAATATCAGAAATATGGAAAAAATCTAATTTAAGTTATGGAACAATGTTCAGGATACTAAATAAAGATCTGAACCAAACAAGTTATGTGCCTCAAGCAGCAACATTTTTAAGTGCTAATAACATAAATAGAAGAAAAGACTTTTGTGTAAAATTTTTAAAAACAATTGATGTAAATCCACATTTTTTTAAATATATCTGGTTTACAGATGAATCCCATTATTACTGTGAGAAGTATTCAAATAAAAAAAATAAAAAAATATACAGTGACGCAAAGCCTCCGCCTACTATTAGACGATCTGCACACCCAAAGTATGTTACTGTATGGAGTGCTATATCCTATCAAGTGTAATTGGGCCTTATTTTTTTTAAAGTGACGGAAAAGCTATAACAGTTGATTCTAATAATTATATTGACATTATTGAAGAATATTTTGTGCCACAATTAAAACAATTTTGTATAAATAATAATTTAAATTTTAATGAACAGTGGTTTATGCAAGACGGTGCGACACCCCATACATTTGATAATTCACTTTTATTTTTATATCAATATTTTTATGATAAAATTATTAGTAACAGACTTGATATTTTTTGGCCCCTTGTTCACCTGATCTAAATCCATGTGATTTTTCATTGTGGCCTAATACAAAAGCTAAAGTTTATTCTAACCTAAAATTTTTTAATTCAAATTGTATTGATTTAAAAATTTCAATTAAAAATGTTTTTAATTTAATTACTAAAGAATTTTGTAAAAATAGTTTAAATAATTTTATTAAAAGAGTTAAATTGTGTAATTATGAAAATGGTAATTATTTTCAGCATAAATTATAAACTAAATTAAATAACATTAAAATTTAAAATTTTTTTTAATTATTTGCGGGTTTATGGTTTATAATGCAGAATCTATTATATGCATTATTTCTCAGTTTTTGTATACATTTAAGATTTGCAATACTAGTTATTTTTGAATAAAACGATATGAGAAATATTTTTATAATAAACATAGTTTTTAAAACCATGAATCAAGAAATCATCGTAGATATCGGCATTAAATTAAATTATATTTTATAAACATTTTATGTATTTTTAATTATTAATTAAAATTTTAATGTATTTTATATTAGATTAATAAGTAAAATTTTAAACATCAATAAAAATAAAAAATTTAATTTATTGGTAAAAGAGATGACATTCGAGCACAACATAACTGGTTATCCGTTCGAAATAGTGTCAAATATTTTTCATTGCGTGCTCTTCGGTATATATCAGATAGAATTCGTACACTTCTTATCGATACTATCGGTGATTAAGAATCAAAAACCGGAACTAATTCTGATTCACTGCGACTGCACTCAACTCAATGGAGAGTACTATCAAAATGTGATAAAAGTCGGCCAAAAACGGGATTTGCAATACAAATACGTCAAATAAATTATCCATTGGCTGTACTCGGACGGGAGATTAATCTGGAATACCGGCCCTGGCATGCATCAAATATAGTCCAACTTTGGGTGTTGTTTAAATTTGGCGGTATATATCTGGACAGAGATGTATATGTCGTTCAATCGTTGGACATATTTCGCAAATTCGAGTTTACTGTCGATCAACTGAGCAGTGATTATATGGAAAATCAAATTATTATAAGTAAAAAAAAGTTGTAATTATTATCAATATATAAATTCAGGATGGCTATATAATCCTCAGTCACTCCCTAGTTAGACCAACATTCTTTTTTTGTACATAGTTTGCATGATAAATTCTTTTTTGCTGGTTATAGAAGTTGTCTATTGTTGTATTTGAAATATTACGCTAATTAGAAAACTGATTTTTATGTAATTCATCTTGAAGTTAGCGGCAAAGAAATTAGCAAGGGGTGTCAAAGTTTTATTTATTTTTAACCGAGATGTAATTAATTGTAATTTAGATGACATTGTTTGTAAAAACAATAGTACTTATATTGTAATGAGAAATGAGTTTTTTGAATTCTATAATAAATTAATTTTATAAACTATATACATGTTAAAACATTTTTGGAGAAATGCATATATAAATTTAACTTGTAGCTCACTTATCTTTGTTTTTTGACATTAACATGTTTGACTACTATTTTTGATATTTGCAAATATTTTTTAATTCCCTCAATAATCACTCTGTATTGCATTTTGAACTAGCTCACATTTGAGCTACGGTTCTAAAACCTGTTTATAAATATCAAATAAATCAAAAATAAATATTAATTTAATTAAATATTATAATTAATATTTTTTTATTATATAAATAAATATTCAAACAAAAATATTACAATTTTTTAAATTAGTTATTTAAGTTGGGTTTTAGTTAAAAATAAAATAAAAATTTAATAATAAATTTTTAATTATTATTTACAAAACTTTCAAATTCAAGCAATTTTAATAACATTACGTCAAATGTAGCGCCAAAAATGCAAATTAAATTATTTACAGACGTAATTTGTTTATCCGATTCAATATAATTGCCCCAAACGGACAGTTGTATTGTATGAAATATTTGGCGCCAATTGGGCTCATAAGTTCTAAATAGTATCTTGTACACTTCAATATATGGATACTTTAAATCATTAGCTTTGAACCAATGTGTGAGCTCTGGTTTATTGTCAAAGGATAGAGTAACCGGAAGTATAGCCGAATTATTAAACCAATTGTTTGTATCGTAATGTTTATAATGTTCTAGCCATATTTTCAAAAATCTAGCATTTTTATTTGCAATAATAACTCCAGCTGATAAAATATCCGGAAACACTTCAAAATTTAAACTAAATTCATATTTGCGATACGTGTCTAGTGATTTGATCAATAATACATTTTTATCTAGATAAATTCCCCCGAATTGCATTAAAACTTTTATTCGAGTTATATCTTCAGCATGCATTATTTGCATTTTTGATCGAATAGATTTACCATGTATAGCATATGGCATATTAACTTTTCTAATTATTAATTTTATTCCAGTTTTATTCGCGACTTTATTTGCTCTTTCATAGTATTCTCCGTTTAGTTCAGTGTAGTTGCAGTGAATCAGAATTAATTTCGGTTTTTGATTCCTAATCACCGATAGTATCGAAAAAAAGTGTCCGATTTCTAGTTGATGTACACCGAAGAGAACGTAATGAACAATATTAGGCACTATTTTATATCCAAAATCAGTTAAGTTTTGCTCAAATCTTAGCTCATTTAGTGCCACGTTAGTCATTTCATTTTTATTTATGCTATTGTTAACATTTGTACTTACTAATATAAAATAAATAATTATTAAAACTATATTTGCTGTAATTAAAATATTAACTGAATAATCAAATAAATAATTTAAATTGGGAAATTTTTTGATATTATTCATTATATATATATTTTTTATAAATAAATAAGTTTACCAAATAAAATTATTTTTAAATGTTATTAAACTTTAAATTTATACTATGTTAAACAGCTGGAAAATATATTAAAAAAAAATTATTACTATTTTTTATTTAACAATGTTTGATATTTTTTTTTAAAAAATAACAAAAAATATATACAGTATAGTATACAGTGCCGTTCAGATATATGTCCCCAACAGCGATGTAGTTACAGTATCCTCCAAACCAAACATTTTTTAATTAACCCTATAATTTAAAGAGTGGTATTTAAATAAAAAATTAAAATGTAAATAAATACTCAATAAACCATACCAACATGTTAAGCAATAAATAAGTTTACTTAAATATTTTAAAACAAAGATTAAAACCACAATTACAAATTTTATAATTAATTAAATTCTGCATTACATTATTTTATTAATTTATATATGAATTAAATTGCAAATTTAAACAAGACTGTGTCCAAAATATAGTTATAAATAAAAATTAATATTAAGGCACATGTGCAATATTTTTGTCATTAAAAACTAGCAATACAATAAAAATTATTTTAGAACGTGTAGTCATTCAAGTATGCAAATAAATTTAAACATGAGACAAGCAAGTAGACATACAAATAATTAATAATAAATATAAGAAACATAAAAGCAAGATCAAAAGTGTATTTTAAGTTTAAACTATTCATAATAAAATAAACATTATTTTAAAATAAATTTGACAAATAGCATAAGTTAGAATAGGCACGAATGGGTTAATTAAGAAAAAATGTTTGGTTTGAAGGATACTGTAACTATATCGTTGAACGGCACTGTATATTGCTAAAACTTATGAATAGATATTATTTATGCCTCGATTATCTAAACTTGTTAAAACTACATATAATTAGCAGGGCAGTGACATAGATGCCCGATTGGTGGTAGAAAAAAATGCTGTATATGTATTATTTTTGAAAAATTTGTCAAATTAAAAAAATTTCTGCCAATAGGATTTTCTTTATTTATTGTATTTTATTAAATTTAATATAGTTACAATTAAATTAATATCCATATTTATATCTTTATTAATTTATATTGAGAAGTAATTTAAATCAATATAAAAATAATAACAAAAGTTTTTAAATTCTATTGTAAACATGAATTTAATTGTTTTTATTTATACCTAGTCGGAGCTAAAATGATAGTAAATTAACTTTTAAATATTTATAAAAACTATTTAATTAATTATAACATATATTATTTTATTAATAACATAATATTTACACTTTAATTAAAATTTAGTTAATTACGGATAGGCGGCTCCTGTCCGCCGCTATTTGTATTTTAGTTTTGACTCTTATAATTAGGCTCTGGACAGTATTTTCAGGCGTTTTTTAAATAATTTATATAAGAATTTGTTTTAGATAAGTGATTATGCTGGAAGTACATTTTTGTAAGCACAACTATTTTTGCAAATAAAAATTATATTTCTTGATTGAACGCAATTGGCGGACATTTTGGCTTGTTGAGATTTTTAACTTATATTAAAAAATTAAAATGTTCCGCCAAAAATACTAAAAAATCTTTAAAAAAGCCATTTTAATTAAATTTAAAAAGATATAAACTAAATCTATTTAATTTAAATAAATTTATACTTTAATTAGCACTAATTTTAATATTTAAAAATAATATTTTAAATAAAATCGGCAAAACATTTGCCGATCGCCTTCTATATAGGGGGAAAGTATAAAGCTTTGAAGGGAAATTCAAATTAAAAAAGTTAATATTTTTATTATAATTTGTGTACAATTTTTACTAGAACAATTTTCTGAATGAAATTTGTAAATAAATAAGCTACGATAATTAATCAATTAAAAATAAAAACAAAAACATTGTTACATTAATATTAGTGTATTTTTAAAATATAATCAAACATTCTTGCTCAAATTTGATACGTTGCTTTTGTCTTGGTCATCTGATTAACGATTGTTTATTTGCCTACATAGTGTGTTTAAATTTAATTTAATTCTGCAAATAATTACTAATTTAATTATAACTAGTTAAAATTTATATTTCAATATTCAAACAATTTTTATATCTTCTATATTAAATCTTCTAAGAAATATATGTAAATTAAATAAAAAGAATTTAATAAAACTGGTTTTTATAAGCAAATCCTATCCTTAAATAATTGTAACATTATTAGTGACTGTTTCTTATTATGAATTTTATGTTCTGAATGTTTAACTCGTGACTATAAACGCAGTATAGAAAACGTAAGTAATAAATGGCTTCAAAAGCCACAATTGCCCTTCAAAGGTATAAAGGGTGGGGGTATTTTTTGTAAATTAATTTTTAGAAATGTGGAATTATTAAATATCTTCAAAATTAAAAGCAATTTATGGATGATCAAGTCTTTTTAATAAACATTTATAAATTATTTGTTTTAATGTTTGAGATTTTTTTAAACAAAAAGTCCAATAAGTTTTTGGACACTAACTAGTTCTAAGATCGATATTTCAGCAATAATTAATTAATTAATTAAAATTTTTGTGTAATTTGATAAATCAATAATCATTCTTTCAAATTATAATTAAGATTAAATTTAAATTTAGCTGTAATTAAACATAAATTACGTTTAAATTTATTCTCATTTTAGTTCCGACTAGGTATATATATTTGTTAAATAATTAAATAATTACTTTAATATATAATTATATTTCATTTTGAAATTATTAATTTTATGTATTTTTGTTTTTAAAAATATTAATATATAACTAAATAGTAAATATTTTATAAATTTAAATAATTAATTGATTTATGTATGCTTATTTTATGTGCAGCATGCCAATATCACTGTATCTTTCCTAAAATTTAAATATATAAACAAATTTTGTATATAAAATAAAAAATTATTTAAATAACTAAAATAACAATTAAAAAACACTATTTATATTCATATTCCGAGTATACCATTTAAAACAACTGCTAAAATGGCACTTCTTATACCACCACATGTATTAAAATGAAATTCGTATCAGTAGTGCACACACCACCTGGTTGCTATCATTCCATCACAATTGTTATTTAGCTCTCCCGCAAGTGCAGTAACAGCAGCCGTATTAATGCATATTTATCCAATTCTAAGGTTATCGGCGCCGGGAATACTGACTACACCGCAACACCTGAGCGGTGTATTACATGAGTAGTAGAAAAACTAGCACTCCAGAGCAAAAAAAAATGCCGAACAAAAATTAGAGCGAAAATCAATAACCGCCTAGGCAGGAAACCAATTACCCAAACACTGTATAAACTTATATACTTTTCGACAATAGACAAAGCATTGCCATAAGAAAAGCACTCCTTCGTAGCACTGTCCAACTATGCGGAAAACAAATAAAGATATTACCGTATAAACACATAGACCTGTCGGCTATTGAATTAGTATTACCATTGAATTAGCATTACCATTGAATTAGTATTGCCATAGGATTAACATTACTACTGAAATAACATTAGCAAAAAAAAAAAAAAAAAAAAAAAAAAAAAAACTTAAATTATTTTTTTTCAATCAAAACTTAAAATTTCTAAGTTTTAAATTTTTTGGCCAAAAAAAACTATTTATTTACGGCTTATCTTCATTAAAAATTAAAAATTAACCCTATATTCACTATAATACCCATTATATAAGCCTAACAATATTTTAATTAAACGGGAAATTGCCGTTAAAACAGGGAATTCCTCTTAAATATAATTGAAAGTAATTAATTTGTTTATTATTCAATTTTCTATGTAATAAATCAAATATAATTGTTTTGTTTACTCAAATTTAGTCAAGGATTTGCTTTGTTTGTAATTATAAGAGACTGGTTTTTCCCAAATTTGAAAAATAATTGATTTGTTATTGAATTTTTGCATTTGCAATAGGGGAATTACCTATTTCTAAATAAAATTTTCCATTGTTTTTCAAAATAAATTCAAGGTTACCCTTGAAATTTTAGTATAAATTGAATGAAATATTTGCTTAGAGATTAAAACAGTTTTAATACTGAAGTTTGTTTAAACTTAAAGTTTTTAAGTAATTGTTAAATAAATTTTAGTAATTATTATTATTGTTACTATGGTTAAGCCTAAGTTTAATCAAGTTATGCCAGCTGTTGAAGTTCCAGCCAAGAAAGACGACGAAAGCGACTCAGACTCGGACTGTAGTGAGGTAAATCTTTGTTTAAATTATAATTTATTTTAATATTATTTGATTTATTTTTATATATTACTTTAAATTATATATATAATTTTGTTAGATACCAGTTCCTATCACTGAGTTTAAACTTCCGGTAGCTATCCCTGGCCCTTCAACACTAAAGCCTCAAAAGAGATCAAAGAAAGCTAAGTTTGATGATGTAAAGCGGCCTAAGTTTGGCGAGGATGGACACGATTTAGTCTGGGATATTCCGACCAAACAGAAAAAAGGAGCGCCGTTGATCAACACAGTAAAACTTGGTAGGAATTGATTTTATTTTAATATTTATTTAATAATTTTATATTAAAAATTGATTAAAAATTTAAAAATAATTTAATATTTAAAATTAAAATTTCAGCAAAATTGAATTTGATTGAAAAATTAAATTTAATTAAAAATAAAAACAAAAATAAAACAAAAATAAAAATAAAAACTTAAATTTAATTGAAAAATTGAATTTAAAAAATTGAATTTGATAAGTAAATTAAATTTAAAAATTTGAATTTGATTGAAAAATTAAATTTGCAAATTTTAATTTGATTGAAAATTAAATTTAAAAATAAAAATTAAAAATTAATTTAAATTATGATTTAAATTAAGTTAAAATTATAAATTTAAGTTCTATTACGATAGAATATTTAATTAAAAATTATAAATTTTTACACAAGGAAATATTGGAATTAGAATAAATCCAAATAAACAAATTGTTATTTTTTATTATAACAAAGAAGGCAAACCATCAATGATGAGACTTGATATACAATCTGAATTGATTTTTCCTATTCAAATGACATTTATGTATTATTGTAAACTTTTGGGAATTGAATATCCTTTCCCCGATAAAAAGTTTTTGACAAATTAAAATGATATTGATTTTGATTATATTCAATAAAATTTAATATTAAACAGAAATATAATATTTTTATATATATGTAATCAAAAATATTGTAATCAAAAATAATTTCAATTAATCAATATTTTAAAATTTTTATATTGTTAATATGTATTTTAATAAATAATTTTAAATAAAATAAAGTTTTAAATTTATTTTAGATTACAAAAATGATTTCAAAAAACCAAATAATCAATCAATTAATTGCAATAACGTAACAAAAATACCGAGTATTCCAATAAATGAGTTTGTGGACTTAAAAAAAATGTATTTTATTTAAAAATGTATTTTATTAAAAATTTAATTCAATTTAAATTAATTTTTTAGGGAAATGTGTTTAAAAAATCAAACAGAAATTCTTGCCCATAAACTATTTTGCATTCAAGCTTTGGCCAAAAACATTTTTAATTAAAATTTTAAATATTTAAATATAATCAATTATTGTCAATTGAAGTAATTAAAATTAATAATAAAATATATTTTAATATTTGATAAAATTTAAAATTAAGACTTTATTATCTGTAAAGACTATATATAATATGTAGTCCTGTTCCCCAGACATTTGATGCAGTCAGCACATCGACTATAGCGTGCAGATGGCCAAGCCAGTTTCCCTTCGG
>JAQFXP010003388.1:0-12634 GCA_034693685.1 Belba bartosi | reverse complement strand
GTTTTCGCAAATAATTATATATTAATAGTCTTTTTTAGAATCAAATCAATATAATTATATTAATTTATTTGGAATTACTTTTTGTTGTTTAGAATATATGTTTGGATATTAAGCTCTGGAATAGAAAAATGACTTTAATTTAAAATGATTTTTGCGGTTGACTCTTTTAAGAAGATAAAAAGACTATTGTGTTGAAGCTTAACGCGCCTATTTTGAATTTGCCCGGTACTAATCTATTTCTTAAAATAAACAAAATATAATTTCAAATATTTAAACCCAAAATGGCTAAACAAAAACATCATTTATACAAATAGCAATAATCTAAATAAAATTATGTTGTTTGAATTTTTATTTGTAACTTTTTAAGGAATAAAGTTAATTCTATAACAGAATGTATATTTATTAAATAAAAATAATAATATCTAAATAATATTAACTGGTAATAAATATAATTTTCAAAATATTTAAAAATAAATTAATAATTTATTTATTGTTAATTAAATGCTAAAATAAAATTTTTTATTTAAAATTAAAATACAATAATTAATTGATTAATTTTATAAAAATTTTGTTTTTATAATAGATTTTAAATATAACAAATTAAATAAATTAATTTACTTAAAATATAAATTCTAATTTCTAATTTATTTATTAACAAAATTTAAAATTTTATAATTAATAACATAAAAATTAATTTATTAATTGCATAATTAAAATTTATAAAAATATTTCTTTATAAGTTGACGTCATTATTTATTGTAACATTGAGGTCTACAAATGTCGTAACAAATTCTAGCTGCATTAGGTTTATGCTAAAATAATTAAATGTTTTAATAAGTTTATTTTTATAATAAATTTCATTTTATTAAAATAAACATGATAAAATCAATATTATTCAAAATAAAAAATAATGTTTACTCCATGTCTCGGTAGGCATCTTTCTTCACAACGTTTTAAACAACCAATATTTAGCTTTTGTGCAATAACTTCATTTATTTCTGTTAGAAATGCTATGTTAGCAATTGTAAAAAACAATATAACCAAGGCAAAGTTTGTAAAATTCATTGTAATTTTGTAAATTTTTTTAACTCAACATAAACTGTTTAAAAACGTCAGTAATTATAGTGATTCCAAACTAATTATCAATTTAGTATTAAATTACTTATTTCCAAATATGTTTTGCTTTTTAAAAAAATTAATTCAATATTTTTGAATATTATTTTATAACATAATTATATTCGCCAATAATTTTATTTGTTTTAATTTTAAATATTTATGTTAACTAATCTAAAATTATATTAAAATTTGTTTATTATTACATATTTATTAATAATATATAATATTTATGCAAAAAAATGCAATTGTTCAGTTTACAGTACTATTTTCTCTACCCTCCCAAACACAATTCGTTTACTTATGGCACTGATTATCAGACCTTCATTTTCAAAATGTTTTGAATTGAAAATTAAATTAAATTTGTTTGTTAATATTAATAAATCGTTTGCATTTTTACTTCAAAAAACTCACTTGAGACTCAACAAACATCAATCAAAAACAATTTGTTATTTGTCGCAAACTGATTTTTATTCCGAATAAAAATTTCTCTAAATTTGCTTCAAATTTCAACAAATATTTTTGCACATTAAGATTTGGCATTTGTTGTAACACAACTTGCAATACGTTTATCGCCGCTCAGTATTACGACAAGACATACGAATCGCCTGAAAACTTTGAACGCATTTTACGCGCACACCTTGAAGTCGAGTCGATATTAAGTAACTTATTCTAACACGACCATCAAATTGTTATTATCAAAAAATTTGTTTTAATCAAAAGTTATGTAATATTTTAGTCATTTCTAATGGATAATATTAAATCATGTTAAATTATTAATCAAAACTTTTATTTTATAAGAGAAGTTAATGCAAACAATAATCAAAAATTTATTGTTTTTTAAAATATAGAATTAAAAAAATGTGTATATTTAAACGCAGATTTTAGTGATAAATTGCAATTACAGTTAAAGAATGTTTTTATTTTCAAATAAAAAATTAAATAAAAATTTTTTCATTTAATAAATAAAATGCAAAAAATAAACAAAAATTTTACTTTTATTAAATAATATGAATGGTATATAACAATGATTCCCATTATTTCTGTATAAACTGTAGCAAACCCAGATTTTAGTTTATTAAAAATTAAAATATTTAAAAATGCTCAAATTTCTTATATTAATCAACTAATACGCAATAGATTTGCGTATTTTTGTGCTACTAATTGCGTTACAATTTACATCTGTAGCTATTATTTGAAAAAATATTAATTAAAAATATTAGCAATATTCAGAGTTGCTAGTTAAAACATAGAACTGTAGTTTTTGTCTTGATAATCTGATTAAATAATATTTATTTGCATACATTGTGTGTTTAATAACATCAGCAGAAGTGCCCAAAAAGTCAATTAAAAACCAATTTAAACTTTAATAATTTAAAGATTACAACTCTATATTTATATTTATAAATTTATAATTAATATTATATATTAGTGTTTTATTAAGTAATAAAATATATATCAAAATACTAACAGTTTAATTTATATAACACACTTAAAAGTGTAACAACTTATTTAAATAAATGCAATTTGGCTTTAAATTGTTTTAATATAATTAATATATTTTAAAAATACATAAAATCACGTGAATTCTCTTAGAGACATAGTTTAAAAACTTTATTATTATTACAAAAATCCGCATGTCACATTACCGAAATGTCACTTGTTAGTAAATTGTTTTAAAAAAAATTTATGAAAAAATAAATCAGGGACGGGGGTTAAATCAATTTTTGAAAATTAGAATTTTGGCCAAATTTCCATTGAATTCAGAATTTTGATATTAAATAACCCGAAAACTAAATTTTTTTAAAAATATGGTTTAAACGGCAAAAAGTTGTTTTTTGATAAGATCTATAATACTAGTACAATAAATCCAGCTTTAAAAATACCGATAAAGGTACTTTATGTAAATTTACATTTTTTAAAACGCTAAGCACCAAATTAAGTCGAAGGGTCACACCGATTGTGTACGGATTCAATATACGCAACACTCGATGTATACGTATAATTATCTTTTGTCGTCACTGAATGCGATTCCGATTGAATACTTTGTGATTTGATCAGTAATGGCTTTTATGAGATTTAATTTATTACGTATTATTTTGTTTAATTTATGCAAAATAAAGTTCTAAGCACAATTTATATTATTAGGATTTATTGATTTATATTAGATAATTAAATTAGATTTGTAACTATGTTTACAAATATAAACATTATTTTAAAAGTTAATAATTTAAAACAAATTTATAAAATAAATGTCTGTTTTATCCACGATCATTTTGGCCTTTAATTATGTTTAATAATATATATTTACAATTTATTTTTGTTCATTTATTTTAAAAATAATTTCAATTTTAAAATATTTAAAATCAATTATATATTTAGTGCTTTACAAACAAAATTAGAATCAAGTGTTACAACGATAGTTTTACTATATATAAATATTCAAGGACAGATAAATTGTATATTAAAATATACAATAAATAAAAATACACACAATATATTATTTGTCAAAATAATAAAAAGATTAGATATAATTTTCAAATTTAGAAATGCAGAAAATTTTAATTTATTAAGTATAGAATTATACAAAAAAAAATAATAAAATATACTTGATAAATTTTTTAAAGCAAAGGTTTACAGATTATACAAAAATGTCAATTTTAATTAATTTTAAATTAATAATATTTATTAATGTGTACATTGTAACAGGGGAATTTATTTGAGCATTTCTAAGTAGAAATTTTTTTTTATCAATGAAATGAATGGGTTTTTGAGATTATATTTTATTGATTAAAGTATATAAGGAAATGTATAAATAAAATCTCAAACTGTCTACAGAACACTAAACTGTATATTGATTTAAATGTATTTAAAAATATTTATTAATAATTTGAGAAAAATGTCTATTATAACAAATATTTTTGAAATTTTATTTTCAAATATGTTTACAATAATTTTTCGATTGTCATTTATTTTACATTTTATTTATTTTAAGCTAAGAACTTTAAATTATTTGAGGTTAAATCAATTGAAAATATTAATATACATATAAAATATATTTTTAAAATATAATCTCAAAATTATGCCAAACAAATATTATCACCAAATCATCATTAATAGCCATTCTGAAAAAATTATTATATGACATTAATCTTTAGGAGATAAACTATCTTTAATGGCAAACACCAAATTAATATCCGGGTACACACTTGGGTACGAATCGAACTTATTTAATAAATATTTTATATATAATTAATTATTAATTAGTTATATACAGTTCCAGACAATTATTAAAATTTAAAAATATTAGTTAGTCGTTTGCTATTTATTAATAAATACAATGTAATTAATGCACTTTAGCAAATATCATGTTTTCTTATGTATAAACATTTTCAAATATTAATTACAGTTTGTTAACTAATTATATGGTTTTGGGAAAAATTTAAATATTCAAAAATCAATTAAAATTGTAATAAGTGCAAAACCTAATAATAACTCAAAGATGGGCGCTAGATAAGTAATTAAAGTGTATTTTATTTGTTTATCACACAAAAACTGTATATCTGCAATTGAAAATAAATTGATTTTGTATATTTAATAAAGTGCAAATTTTTCCCTCTTTTAATCTAACTTGTTTTTTCAAAAAAAAATTAATTTAACATTTTATTTATTAATAAGTAGTTAAATAGAATATGTATTAAACTTTAATAAATTAATTAAAATAAATTTGTGATTACTATTTTAAGTTCACTAATTCCCAACTTCCAAGATTAAAATCAATGCTCTTATATAATGGCTTGAAAAACAGTTTTGTCCTGATATAATTATATATTTATATAACTAAACAATAATTACCGAAAATGAAAATAATTTTATATATGATATTAAAGATGAATTATTTTGATAAGTTAAAACATTTAAGATAGTTGTTCCAAATTGTTCTATTATTAAAGCATAACTATTAATTTTTATTTCAGTTTCAGTTACATTAAATGCAACCATACAAAGAATATTCTAAAAAATAATAATTTAAATAAATAAAAAATTATTTTTTAACAAAATATTTTTTAAAATAAAGCAAACTTTTAATTTTTTGCAATCGCCATCAACAAATTTAACTAGTAAGTATAATTTATAAACGGCATAATTTATAATATCTAAAAAGTAGCCAGTGTATAAACCAACAAGCTGTGTATTTAATTTAAATAATTTAACATGGTATTACTTGTTATCATTATTGTTTTAAACAATAATATATTATAAATACATACTAAAAGTGGTACAATAAGTTCGCCCGCATTGGTTTGATAATCACAACATGATACAATTGTTGATGAATTAAATATTTTAATTTTAGTTAATGTTTGTATAGTTTTAATCAAATTATAGACTTCAGCAATAATTTAAATTTTATTTAATTATTTATACTTTTTATTATAAATATATTGTACTTAAATTAAATTAAATTTATAGCTTTAAAAATATCTTTATAACAATATAAAATTAATAAAATAATTTACATATTTTTATAGCCTTATCAACAAATATACGCTAAATTGAATATTTGAAACGAGATATAATTATTTAATCTTAAAAAATAATATATACAGTTATTTAATTTTATTATTATTACTAATAATAAAGTTTATAGAATATATTTATATATTTTTTATATATTACAAAATTTATATTTTTCTATAATAAGATATTTTATTATTTTTAATATATTTTTTATTTGATAAATTAATTTTATATATAAATTTTTTATTTTTGTTAACTAATCCTTCAAATGTTGTAATTCTAATAATTATTTTGTTTACTTGATAATAAAAAATAATTAACTTTTATTTAATAATAAAATTTCATATTAAGTAAAACAATTAAAACAAATTATTTTAACATTTTTATTGCAAATATCAGTTAATAAAAATTCAAAAAATAATAATTATAAAAACTAATTATTTAATGAATAAAATTTAATTAATATTATAAAAATTAGAAAATTATTTTCTGAATATAAACAAGTTAATTCATTTATATATTTTATTTATTTTTTCCAAGACTTATGACGGGTTACTCCAAATCCAAACCTTTAAAACTTGACATAAAATGTGAGAATATATTAGAAAAAGAGCTTTGAATTAAACAATTTTAAAAAATCATGCTGGATAACATTAATAACTCAAAATATTACAGCTTAAAATTAACTATTGTACATTTGTTTTGATTAATCAACAAAAAAATGTTTTGAAACTATGTTATTTTTATTAGAAAGAATTTAAAATTTATAAACATTTACAAGAAAATACTTTAAATTTTTGTTTAAAATTAAACAAAACTAATGAGAAGTTGAATAAAAATTAATCCATCTGTTATTTATTTATTACAATTAATTGCAAATAATAATTAAACAAATGTTTTATATTAAAAATATTCATCGTTTTATAACGGGATGCCAATAGGAAATTTAAAACCATTTTATCACAAATGGGCAAGCCAATATTTGTTATGTATTTGTAATTAATTTTGTAAATTATTAGAAGATTAAGCAGATAAGTTTATTTTTTATATATATCTCGTTGCGATTGTATTGATATTTATTAATTTTATTTAGTTTTAATAATTTTATGAAAAGTTTTCTTATGACTGTATAGACTACAATAATTGTAATAACTTTTCGTACAATTAGTTTCATTGCATTTATATAACAATAGTTTTGTGTGAATACTGTTTAAATGCAGTTTCATTTCATTATTAGTGAAAAAACATTTATTACATTTATTATATAAACATTTATGTGTTTTTATATTTAAATGATGTCTATTCTTGTGTTGAGTTAAAGAACACTTTTGAGTAAAACTTTTTCCGCAATTATCTAAATCACAAACAAATGGTTTGATTCCCAAATGATAGCGTTTATGACGTAATAGATAACGTTTATCAGTAAAAACTTTATTACAATTATTAAAATGACAAACAAATGGTTTAATCTTTTTATGAATGCAATCTATGTGTTCCTTTAAAAATTGTCTTGTTGCAAATATTTTTTTACAATCTTTAAAATTGCATTTAAAGTCACTGCTATTCAAATGTACGAAAAGTTTGTGTGAAATCAAATATTTTTTACGTAAATACGATTTTCCGCATTCACTCCAATCGCAGATATATCTTGTATTCGTATGAATCGATTCGTGAGTTTTTAATTGTGAAATATATTTAAACACTTTATTGCAGTTATTATACAAACATTTATATTGTTTTACATTTGAATGAATTAATTGATGTCTTCTTAAGTCAGTTGAATTATTTGCTCTAAATCGACATTTAGGCCAAAAACACTTAAAACGCTTTTCATTATTATTTCCAACACTTTGTTCACTCGAATGCCAAACCTTTTCGACATTTAATTTACATATTTTTAAATCGCAATTAAAATCCAAATAATCATTATTTTCACATTCAGTCACTTCAGACAAAACAATATTATTTTCACTCAAAATATTTACACATTTTATTAAACTTTTGCACAATTTGTTTAATTTATTTAATTTTTGTATTTTAATTAATAATTTATTCATATTTTTACTTTTTGAACACATTTTATAAAACAAAAAATCCGATAAAATTATCTCAATTTCTAAACCAAATTAATTCTAAATACTCTTCACTTCTGTTAACACCGAATGTGTACTGATTGTGAGTTAAGACAAAAACTTTAACATTCAATCGGAAAATAAGTTATTTTCTGTTTAAACAAAAACTTTGTCTGCATTTCAAAGATAGCATTAGTCGTCAAAACATTGCATCCGTTGCTGTCAATTACATCTGTTTCTGAGTATGTAATATAAAGTCAAATAATTAATTAAACAAATTATTTAAATACTAAAGCTAACAAGTTAATTTAGAGTTTTACTGTAATTGCGTTAATAAAAAGTAATTTGTTTAACTAATTATTCTATATTAACTCAATTCCAGTAAAACTATAAATTTACTTGTTAGATTTTAGCATTTAAGTAATGATAGGTAATATGTTTTAAAATAATTACACAATTTGTTAAACATCTAATGGTTTATTCACTTAATTTATTTTACAATATATTTATGTAATTAAATAAATACTTTATTAATAATAATAACTGATTTAATAATATTATTGAACACTTTGTATACTTTTACTAAACATTTTGTAATTTTTGCAATATTTTTCATGAATTTCTTTGAAAAGCTTGAGAATCGGTTTGTGAAGAAAATGATAACTGAATTGACTTTAGAGTCAACTGTAACTGAGTTTCAATTAAACATATTGTTGAGTGAAAGCACATCTCATACAAAGACCAATACAATAATTAGTGTTCGGGTGATCGACAAAACAGATTTCAGTCAAAAAATTCATAAATTATTTTACTATTTGTTTGGTTTGACGGAAATAAATGTCTTGAGATAAATGTATTGAATCTGCTTTCACTTAAAGATAAGTTTAACCAGTTAATTCTATTAAGTTTTTTATATTTAATAGAATTTATTCTTTATGTTTTTAATTGGATATACAATCTTTATTTTAAGTTTTAAATTGTAAAACATCAGTTTAATAAATATTAATATCGGATTGAAAATTGCCGTAAAATCTGATGTTACAGACAGCAGCTATGTCAACTACATCCCTTTTGGGCATTTATATATATAAAACTTTATTTAAAATCAAGTATATATTTAGTGCATTACAAACGAAATTAGAATCAAGTGTTACAAAAATAGTTTTATTATATAAAATTATTCAAGGCTAAATAAATAACATATTATAATGTATACAAATAAATAAAAATGCATTAATTTATCATTTGACAAATTGATAAAATAAATTAAATATACTTTTCAAGTATAGAGATGCAGAAAATTTTAATATATTAAGTATAAAATTATACAAATAAAATATTAAAATATACTTGTAAAATTTTATAAATTAAAAAAATTACAGGCTAAAAAACATATTAATTTTAAAACATTATTATAAATTTAAATTAATAAAATTTATCTTTGTGTGCAGATTAACTGTGCAAATCTAATTGGGGGTTTAATTGTGCATAGCTAAATTAAATTATTTTTTATCAATAACATAAATATATTTTTTAATTTATATTTTATTGATTAGAGTATATAAGGAATGGCATGATTTAAAAACTTAAACACTTTATACAACATTAAACTGTTTTAAAAATAATATTAAATAATTGAGAAAAATGTCTATTTTAACCAATATTTTTGAAATTTTATTTTCAAATATTTTTTCAATAATTTTTAGTTTGATAATTAGTTTTATAATCTATAAAATATCAAAAATATATGTCACCGTGTTTAAATTACCTCCAGGTCCTTTGCCATTGCCACTTTTGGGAAATGTTTTAAGTATGATATTTACTTATTATGTAGAAACTTTATTGAATTGGTAGTTATTTTTTAAATAGAATTCCGAACAAAAAATCACTGGATTGTTGAAATGAACAAAGTTGTCAACAAATACGGCTCAGTTTACACATTCTGGCTTGGACCAGAGCCATTTGTGTATATAACTGATATAGATTTAGCAAGGGAAGCTTTTCGTAAAAGTGATTTTGCTGGTCGACCGGAATTATTTGTTTGTAAGTTTACTACTTTATCTAGTTAAATAATAAATTATTATATATTAACTTATTTATATATATTAATTTTTAAAAAAATATTAACTAGGCACATTGTTAGCGAATGAGATACGATCAGATATAGTGTTTGCCGATTACGGGCCGACGTGGGAAGCCTTACGACGAGTTACACATTCGGCCGTTCAGTATGTGATTATATTTTTGTTTATAATACGAATATATTTTATATGCAAAAATTTTATTAAAATTTGTGTTATTATTTAAATTAAACATAACATAGTTTATTAAAATTAATTTAATATTTTTATTTAAAAAATTATTTATTTTGAATTTATTATCAGAAAATATGCGATAACTGAACGGCTTATGTATGTCGCGAGTGATTGCGTCAATCAGACTATCAAAACGATTATAACTAAAGAAGGTTTTGGAAAACCATTTAAACCGTCAGAGTATACATATTATTTGTTTCTAAATATTTTAGCAACAAGTGCATTTGATAAAAGGTATTTATATTATTTAATTATATTTTAATACACTTTATCATCAAATGACACAATTATTAAAAACAAACTTGCTACTATACTAATTGTATTTTATTCTCATATTTATTTTTTTGGAGTTACTCGTTTATTTGACTTCATATAACGTTCATATAACTTGTTCAATTATAGAATAAAAAAATTATCAATAATAAACTTTTTAAAAATAATAATAAATAATAAAATTTTTAAAACGTTTTTAAAGATAATAAATATTTTTACAATAGCTATGATATCGAGGATAAAGAATACAAATTTATAAAATACGTATTGAATGACGCAATTAAGGAAGCTGGAACAAGGACAGTTTTGTGGCAATTTTCCGCGCTTTTTCGCTATCTCGACAAAAAGATAGTAGATCATTTACTTGGTATTAATTACGAGTATATTGACATGATAAAAAACAAATTTATAATTCATTACAAGGACTACGACTCGACAGTCATTCGGGACTTTTGTGATGCACTCATTAGTGCCAAAAACGATGCCTTAAATGAGGGCAAAGTGTCCGCATCTTATTTTAAAGATGACAATTTGGCCATGGCTGTTTATGACTTGTTTACGGGTAAATTTTTTAAAATTAATTTATTATTTAATAATAAACTATTTATATTATTTTATATTATATTTATATATAATTATATATTATAAATTTATTAATTATTTAAATACATTAACTAGCTGGCTCAGAAACATCACGGCAAACATTTAACTGGATGATATTATTTTTTGTTTATTATCCGGAAATACAGCAAAAATTAAGAGAAGAGATTGAGTCAGAACTTGGTGACAGAATTCCTACTCATGAGGACCGTAATCGATGCCATTATGCGATGGCTTTTCTATTTGAAATATTAAGATTTCGAAATGTTGTTCCTATGGGTCTGTTTCATAAGACAGTTGTTGCAAGTAAAGTAGGTTGGTGTAATTATAAATTTTGTTAATATTAATACAATAACAATTATAACGGGCTAAATTTTAATAATATTAAATATTTTTTGCAATAAATTTCTTGATAATATTTATAAGAATTCTTTTATGTTTATTTAAGTCTTACAAAAACCACAAAATTTGTACATGCATAATATAATAAAACATAATAATAAAAATATTTATATATTTTAATATGTATTCTAAATTAAATTATTATGTTTTTTGTTTTAGGCGACTATACAATACCGAAAAGAACGGGAGTTTTCGTATATCAAAGTCATATTCTGAATGATCCGAAATATTGGGATAATCCGGATCAGTTTATCCCGGACAGATTCCTGGATAATGGAAAGCTTATGACGACTCGACCCAAGGCTTACATCCCATTTGGTGTTGGAAGACGTGTTTGTTTGGGCGAAAAGTTAGCGATCGCTGACTTATTCCTAGTATTGGTTCGGTTTCTACAATCGACCTCTGATTACGATATTATTCTTTACTCTAATGATGGGTTAGATCCGGACCCTATGGTTACGGACTTTATTGTTCCTAAAAATTATAAAATTAGTTTTAATAAAATTAAATAAATTTTAATAATTTATTTTTATAAAAATCGTTTAAAAATTTAACTTGAATGTTAATAAAATTAAGTTTAAAAAACAAATAAAAAACTTTATTTAAACACATGATGTCTACCAAATCATTTAAATGAATAAAAAACAAATAAATAAAAGTATAAATTAAAAACTTTTGTCTCATAAATAGCAATAAAAAGTTTATATATTTATTAATTTAATAAAGTTTAATTAAAGCCTTAAAAAGAACTTGAATTAAAAAGTCTCACTAGAATATTACTAAAATTATTTTTAACCAAATATATTATGTAATACCAATACTGAAAATTAATTATCTGTTATAGCATATTAAATATTTGCAAACAACTAATATTTATTATATTTTCTCAAAGACATTTGCTATTTTGGTACTTAACTGTAGTTATCTTCTTTTCGAGCTAAATTTAACGCATCTAAATCTTAAAATAAACAAAAAACAATGAAAATATTTAACCTTAAACACGGCTAAACAAAAACATTTATTCGTATAGCTTGTGTTGTACACTCAAAATTATTTGTTTATATTTTATTATTGTTCAGGGCTAAAATTAATTATGAAACGCTAATAATGTTTTGAGTAAGAACTGTTTAATTGCAAAACTCAAAATAGCACTGATAAAATTTTGTCATTGTGTACTATCTAATAGTTTAAAGTTTAAACCTTTAAAATTGATGCATTTTTCACAATTCGCATTAAGTTTATTTTTCTCTAATTTTATATATAGCGATGTTAAATTTCATGAAATTTAAAATCCAGTGAAAGTTTCACTGAAAGTTGCAGTGAAAGCCTGAAACTTTC
>JAQFXP010003387.1:0-12636 GCA_034693685.1 Belba bartosi | reverse complement strand
TGTCTTTACCTTTTGTGATCACTAGTGATATCGATTATTTTGACTATAATACTAATGAATTGTTATGCATTAATGACAATATTTATATGAGCAAGGCCACTTCGCACGTATGTGTGCTCCAGGTTACTTTAATTATTTCAATCGTGTTAGAATTTATTGTGCCTACACTAGTGGTCGGTTGGTTTACGGCTAGAATTATAGCTAAATTACTAGAAGAGCACAGAAGGTCATTACGAGAGGTTCGGCCGACATATACGTTCAATAGATCTAAAGTCACTAAAAGATTACTTTTCGTGTTATTCATATTTGTTGTCAAAAATATTGCTTATGTTTTGGTGACTCAGAGGTCAAAAATTAATTTTTCCAATAAATTTGCCGGTAAGTCCTGCCCCTGTTCCAGTGCTTTCTATTTCTACCAGACATTCCGGATTACGACGTCTTTGAATTCTGTGATATTCTTTTGGTTGAGTTCGGAATTTAGGGCTCAATTCTGGTATTATCTAAAAAATCGGAATTTTTTGTCAAAAACTTCATCGCAAG
Source organism: Belba bartosi (assembly GCA_034693685.1). Taxonomy (NCBI): domain Eukaryota; kingdom Metazoa; phylum Arthropoda; class Arachnida; order Sarcoptiformes; family Damaeidae; genus Belba; species Belba bartosi. The sequence goes on along the minus strand of JAQFXP010003387.1, from coordinate 12,096 downwards.
AAGTGATAATCGACGGCAGAGTCTATTGAATCTACTATTATATAAACATTTTTGAGTATTTATATAAAATTTTATTTCAATTAAATAGTTATTTTATGTGTTTATGTTATTTAAAATTTTTAAATAATTTTAATTGTAATTAAGATTAAACAATAATTGTTGTAAGAGCAAATATAAAAATTAATTTTTCTTATATTTTTTCACCGCAATTAATTAAAATTGTTATAAATTATACAAACTAGTTAATAAAACATTATATTTATAAATAAGTTATAAATGTGTGTTTTGCTCTCTTCTTGAGGCAACTATTTTTTATGTAAATTAAAATTAAATTATTTTTTATAATTAATTCATGTTAAATTTTAATTAAATTATTTGCTTTTTCTAATTCGGATTAATATTTCAAAATAGAACTGTTTATTAACTATTTTTTGTCTTAATCTAAAGAATAATTTCTATACATTACAAAACCAGTTGTTATATCGGAAAATAAATTGGTTAGATTTAATAAATTAATTTACCGGGATCCTATTGCATATTATTTAAATGGTTGAAATGCTTAAAAAAGTTTGTTTTTACAATCGTATGAATAAAGTTTAAAAAGTTGTAAATAAAAACTTTTATCTTAAGCAGGGATCTAGAAAGGAGGGATTAGACAAATACCCATCCTCCTATTTTTAAAAAATGACATTTATCCTCCCCCTAGCATTTGGTTTGAGCAAAGATACATCCCCTATCAACTTTTTGGCGGCAAATTTTTTGCGTTTTTTGGTCAAAAATGGAAAATTTTACTGAAATTGTTGCTAAATCCGGTTTAAATTAAGTAAAATTTTTTTTATAAATATTGTTGTCCGAGTTGTTGAGCGGCGTTCGCGAACGGAGTTCGGGCCAAACAATCAAAAAACAATTTCATAAATCAAATCAAAAATCAAATAAAACAAAATAATTAAAATTATATAAAAAAACGTTTATTGTTCGAGAGCTTCGGTTTTCAAATACAACTGTGTGTTGTGATGTTTGAATGAGAACTGTATGGAAAGTGTGTTGGTTTGGGATTAAGTTGAGAGTCAACTAGGTCAGATTTAAGTGGAAAGGTATGCGAGTGATGTGTGAATGTGAACTAGGTCATAAACATGCAAAAGTGTGAAAGAAGATTCTGAGAAAAGAGCCAAGAATAGTTTTATGACTATTCTTGGAACAGTGTTGATGTCTTCAATGGCGTCAATATAAAGGATTTTAGTTTTTTAATGCTTCTCCTGATTGTTCGACCTTTTCGATCCCTGATCTTAAGCAATCATTGAAATACATTTCAACCATTTAAATAAAATTGCAATTACATTTAAATTTCGCTAAACGAATTTATTAAAGTAAATATTTATTTGATTTAACTAGCTTATTTGCCGATATAAAATTTGATTATGTTATCTATAAAAATTATTTATTTGACTGATACAAAAAACTTAGCAAACAGTTCTTAGCTAGAAGGATTTTCCTAACAATAAGTTGATTAAACTTTAACTTGATTTAAGTTATTTTTTACAATTAAAAAATTGTATTTTTTAAATTTGTCTTTAAGTTTTAAGCGTAATATGTTAATATGTAATATAAAGATTATATAACTTTTAATAATGCATTTTATATACAGTAGTATTTAAATTTTATTATTTCCTCAATTAGTAAAGTTGTAATATATTTTTAAACAACCATAAAAAGCTTTGATTTAATAAAGATAATTTATTATTATTTGTTAATTGCATCAATCTGTTAGTAATTTGCGCTCACTTAGTCATTTACAACTTAATCATTTTTGTTTTAAAATATTTTTTACTCATATATTGTTTAACTTATGTTAATAATTTATTAAAATATAAAATTAACATTCTGATTTATAAAACGGTATTCTGAATAATTTAATATTTAAATAATTTTTTAATTGTTGTTTAAAATTTAAATTTGCTGAAAGGGTTGATTTTAAAAATGTACATGTTTTGTTTGCTTCCGAGACTGTTAACAAAAAGATAAATAGCTTGGACCAACCCAGTTTGTTATAGATTTAATAAATTTTTAATATATTTTTATTAGTTTAAGAAATTATAATATATAATTTAATCAATTAAATGCGCATTCAATTTATTCACTGTTAACCCATTTAAAGTAAATTTTTTGACAAAAATTTATATGTTGCATTTGTATTTTTCTTATCATTTATTTTTAATTAAGCTTTTTAGCTTTTTAATTAAGCATAAATTTAGTTTAATATAAATATATTAAGATATAATTAAATTCAATTTACAGTTTATTGAAGGTAGTTGATTTTATATAAAATATATGTGCAAACGAGTAAACTAAAAAAATCCCGCATTTTATTATCAGATATCAAACATCAAACACTAAAAAAGATAAAACATTGTTTGATCTTAGGATTCCTTATTAACATCTGTTCAAAATTGTGAATAAAGTTGCTGGTTTAACTACAACTAAGAGCAATTAATTTTTTCAAAAGTAAAATTTATTGTATTTTATATTTTTTGTGTTTTTTAAATTACTAATTTAATTTAACAAGAGTAAAGTTTTAATATACATTATTCTATTTGATCAAATATTAATATTTAATATCAATATTTATTAATATTGTTTATAAATAGTAATATTTTTAAAATAAATAATTGATAAAGAAAATCAAGTGTGCTCTTAAAAATAAAGATGAATGTTTTAGATTATATTTTTAATAAATCATTTTTATTCCGCTTTATAACATTTTTATTAATTAAATTGGTGAAGTTAATTTAACGTATTTTTTATTACTAGTCTACTTATATAATAAAAAATAACGCCAAAAAGTGGTTTGCGTCATTTAACTAATATATTGTTCTTTAACGGTTGGCTTAATAGACTTTATTGATATAAATACAATTGTTTGCTTTACATAAAGTCATTTCTTAGACAAATGTTTAACTTTGAAATTGTTTAATAATTTTTTAAATACTAAAACTATTAATAACCAAAATTTGATAATAAAATTAAAAATCTAAATTATATTTTAAAGTAAAAAATATTTTAATTTTTAAATATGACAAGCAAAATTACTAAAGAAATAATGTAAGTATTATATTTAATTATAGCTTGGAAATTTTATTTATGTTAATAAAACGTTCTAAATTAATTCAGATTGTCGTTGGGATTGGGGCAAGCTATATTAATGATCATAATAATTACAATACAGTTTGTCGATTCAATATCAAACATAATTTGCATTATAATGATATTAAAAATGAAAGAGTCAAAATCAACGAACCGTGCTAAGATTTTGATGTCAAACATTGCGCTTGCAAACATTTTAATAACTATTTGTTCAGTAATACCGCGATATTTGCTAATAATGTTAATAATAGACAAAAACCCACTAATGGCTCACATAATACAATCAATTCGTGATTATTTAGAAAATTTATCGCTTTATAGCGAGTCGTTTACAATGGCTGTCATTGCATACGACAGATATTATGTCATAACTAAAGTTTTTGACAAAAATCCTTTTGATAAAATTTCTACAAAATTTATCTTGATTATAATTTGGACTTTAAGTGGAATACTGTCTTTGCCATTTTTTATCACTAGTAATGTTGACTATTTTGACTATAACACAAATAAATTGTATTGCTTTAATGATGGCATTTATATGAGCAAGGCCAGTTCACATGTGATTGTAATTCAGATCACATTAATAACTTCAATCTTGTTTGAATTCATTGTGCCTACACTAGTGGTCGGTTGGTTTACGGCCAGAATCATAGCTACATTACTGGAAGATCACAGAAGATCGAAATTACGAGAGGATCGGTCGACAAATACGTTCGATAGATCTAAAGTCACTAAAAGATTACTTTTCGTGTTATTTATATTTGTTGTTAAAAATATTGCTTATGTTTTAGTGACCGAGAGATCAAAAATTAATTTTTCCAATAAATCTTCCGAAAACTCGTGTCCGTCTTATAGCGATTATTATTATTTTTATGAGATATTCCGGATTACGACGTCTTTAAATTCTGTGATATTCTTTTGGTTGAGTTCGGAATTTAGGGCTCAATTCTGGTATTATTTAAAAAATCAGAAATTCCGGTCAAGAACTTCATCGCGAGAAGTGATAACCGACTGCAGAGTCGATACTATTGAACACATTTAAATATTATTACTGTTTATTATTTTTATATAATTTAAATTCTGTATTAATAAAAATTTTTAAATCAGTTATTTATTGTAATTTATTTACATAACAAGATTAGACTCTAAAAAAATAATTAATTTTTTAGACATTTAACATCTGTTAATAAATTTTTCTAATTTAAATTAATCTAGCTAAATTTTCTGTATTTAAGATTTAATTTTATTTGTAATAAATTATTACAATTTAACTATCATTTTATCTGTGCTTGCTCCGTTTTGTGATTAAAAATTTAATTAAGTTTTTTATTTGTATTATAATATTTATTTCTTAATAAATTTAGCAAATATGTGAACACTGTTAAAATACCACTTGAGAATGTCAGGTGAATTTAAAAATTTAGATTGTATTTTACTACCCGGTATTTATGTACTTTTTTTAGTGTAATTTTATATTTATAAAGATAATGTCGAAAGTTAGGAAAAGGTGTTTATTTTACATAATCATTTAAATTATTATTAAATCCTATTATATAATTGTAAATATTTCAAAAATTATTTTTCTAACTTTATTATTTAAAAAGTTATAAACGTTTAAAAATACAATAGTTTCTTACAGTTTATAAATTTCAAACTTAATTTATAAACAAACTATATAAGATATTTTAATAATTAATTTTATTAACATATACTGTACATACATTAAAGCAGAATTAACAACTGGATAAATTATTTAATTTTATATTGCCAAAATTTATTATTATTAAAATAATTTACTTTTTGCTAAGTAATCTTTAGCGCCAAACAGCAATTAAAAATGTTTTTTAACTATACTGTATTCTATATAAACAGCTTATAAATAAACCCCCCTTTTTGCCTATGGTTGCACTTTAGCGTCATTATAAAAATCATGTTTATTATTTTTAAACATTATTTTCCTTTACAAGAAAATTGTCTGTATAAATATTTTATTTAATTATTAATTCTGTTTTAATATATGTATGTCTTAGTGAAAAGGCAATTAAAATATCTCATTTTGTTTGTTTTGTAAATTAAGTATGAAATTTGAGAATAAAATGTAGCCTGGTGCAATTTTTTTTTTGGTTAGAAGAATAAATTTTCTGTCAACTGTTATTAAATAGATCACATGTCATTGTGAAAATATCATTATTAAATTTTTTAATTAGTAAAATTATATTTCGATTATTAAAATTATTTTGATTAATATTTAATTTTTAATTGTAATTCTTAAACAAATTAAACTTTTAATATTAATAATAGTAAAATTATATTTTAAATTAAATCTTGGTTAAATTTTTAAAATTTTGTTTGTGAGCTGTCTTTTGAAAACTAAATTTTAAAATATTTAAAACTTAAATATATAAAAACAAAAAATATAATTTTAAACTGTATTGCTGTTTAAATTTAACATTTATCGAAACTGCGACTTATTTTTTGTCCTCAACTCTAAACAATGTGTATATACAAAGTATTGTACGACACAGTAGTCATAGTACCCTACGAAAAGAAAAATTACATAATTAGACCATCAATCATTTTGATTGAGAGCGTTCACTTGTTAATTTTTACCTAATTAATAATTTTTTAATTAAAAAATAGTTTAATATTATGTTTTAAAATAAAAAATATTAATTATATTAATAAATTACAATAATTAAAATAATTATTGTATTTATATTAATATAATTAATTAATATTATTTTTTTTAATAAAAATTATTAAATATATTTTATAAAATCGGGCGGGTTTTAAATATATATTTCAATTAATATTTAAATGTCGTTTTAAAAAAGTTTAAACTTAAAATTCCACAGTTTAAGAAAAATATAAACAGTATTTTTTAATACGTTATGCTCTGGCATACCAATGCCGCAAGTATGCCCGTGGTTGTTTGCTTTTTAATGCTTTAATCTCTCTTCCTGCTCTCTTTCACCTTTCTGCCCGACTCTGGCGGAAAATTAAACATTTGATCTGCGGTTGAGCCTTCACTAACTTATTGTTAAACAGCGGTTATGAATAAAGAATTATAATGTTTAATAATATTTCTAGAATTAATTCTTAAATTATATCTGTTATCAATTTCGGTTATTGAATTCACTTCAAATCGTCAGGGCATTGTAAAAACATTATGTAATCTAATGCTTAAAAAACATTTTGCTGTTATTTATAAAAAATAATGTTTTAATTAGTTTTTCCGAAATTTTTGATAATATATAATTTGCTTGTAACTTTGTGTTTTTTATTATAATATCCGTTTAAATGTTCACAACTTTAAGAAATTTGATTAGTTTTTTAAATAATTAAAGAAATTAAAAACTAACTATGATAATTATAGCCGCAATTAAGGAGCGTTAACGAATTTTTTTGCTGTATTGTTTATTTACTGTAAAATATGATTTCTGTATAAATCATAAGCAAATTGTTTACTATTTGATTCAATAGGTAGTATTATTAATTTTTTTGTAGTAAAATAATGTTTCTAGTTTATTAAAATACATAAATTAATCTGAATAGATTAACTATTTAAAAATTTGCTTGCGTAATATTGAAATATTTTTTTATTAATTTATTTAAGAGTATGCATTAACCGATAATAAAGTTATGTTACAAAGTGAAAAATATAATATAAAAGACAAATAATACCATTTTTACTAAAGGTGTGAATTTTAATAATTTAGTGGATATAATATTAAAAAAAATAAACAAGAAGACTAAAGTAAAGTTAAGTGAAAAAGAAAAGAAAACTCAAATAAAGAATAAATTTTTAATTGACAATATAATAGCCAGTGCTCGTATAATAAATAATCTTAGATTTAATCATAGTAACATTTACTATTTAATGAGGTGGACAAATTTTAATAACAGTGAATGTACATTTGAAGAAATCAAAAATGGTTGTAAAACTTCACAATATGGAGATTTTATTTATCCATGTGCGATAAAAGGTGCTAGGTTCAGCGGTGATTGGTAATCGAAAAATTATTTTAATTTAAATTCACAACTAAATCAAGCAAATTCGTTAAATGTACAAAATTACTAATATAAATATTAAAATATTGCTATAAAAATCACTTTTTAAATTATAATTATGGATTTTTTACACAAGAATACTTTTTATATGTAAAATTTTAAAAAATACTTTAGCATTATTTTAAGTTAAATTATTAAAAAATACATCTGAAAATTAAAATATTTAAGTTTATTGATAAATATTTTAATAATTAATGCTAAAAATAATATAAAACTTTCAATTCTAAAATAAATATTTTTTAATCTAAATTAAACAATTTAAAATATTATTTTGGATTTAAAATATTATTTTGAATTTAAAATAAAAACTAATATAGTTACATTATATTATATTTAAAAATTAGTATTTAAAATACAATTTTTAATTTTTGTTAAGCACACAAGTTAAGTAATCTAAATTAATTTTAAAATAAATAAAATTATAAATATTATATATTAATTTTATTTTTAATTTAAAAATAGATTAATTAAGCAGTTAATATAAAATTGATTCATCATTAATTTTAGTTAATATTTTTATACAAATTTAATGAAATGAGTAAATATAATATAAACATATTTTATTAATTTTTTTATTGCCGTATTTCCTCACAGTTTAAAACATGTTTTTTACTGTGAATTAATCCATTTTCTAAAATTTGAGTTAAAGATGTTAAGAACTTGTTCTTATAAAACGAGATAGATTCAAATTATACTAAGTGATACAAATTTACTAATATTAATTAATTTTATTGTATATACTAATATATTATCTGTCTTTTTTGATAGTTTGATTATAAATTATTCATAATTTGTCTAATTCAGAAATTGAAAAGCAGGGATCAGTCAAAAATTTCAATTTGATTTTGAAAATTTGAATTTAAATTTCCCTTTACCAAGCATTTGGTTTGCGAAAAGTTTTGTTTATATTCGTTTTAGTATAAAATTTTATACGTTTGTGCTGTATTTGAGTCCAGGTTTTAATTACTATAAATTCCTGCACTCGAGTAGTCGTCAATAGTATTGATTGAAGCTTTCAGTCACTCAATAGCCGTTATTTTATATAATAAACGATCGAAGGTGTGATCAATTTGTTATCAAATCAATGATTGAATATTATTTTTGTTAATAAACTATATTCTTTTGCATAAAATTTAATTTTAGTTTAAATTTATTCAATACATAATTTGTATAATATTTATGATATAGTAAACAATATAGACAGTATATTACAGAAATTTTATATAATTTACGCAAAACAGTAGAAAAAATAAAATTTAGATTAAGTAGACAGACATCAGGCGTACAAGCACTAAAAAATGCTTTCAGTCACTCAATAGCCGTTTACTGATATAATAAACGATCGAAAGTGTAATAAGTGTTTTAATTGTAATTTTTAGTATTTTATTATAAATTCTAAAAATAATTATAAATTTTATATATTTTATAATTTAAATAGAATTTTATATTTATTTTTAAACATTTATTTTTATATATTAGATTTTTATTTTAAAACTTTGTATTTTTATTTTGAAATTCAAGAAATAAAATTTTAAAATGTGAAATAGATTTTTTCAAATTTGTTGCTAAACTTTGGAAAAATTCGAAAAATATTTATTTATGCCCAAAAATTTTTGGTCGAAACGAAATGAACATATCTTAACATACTAAAATTTTTAATGAATTTAAGAGTTATAAAAAAATTTTTATTTTTTTAACTTTAAAAACTAAAGATAAAATTAATAAAAAAATGATTTTAAAAAATTAACAATTTTTTTCACTATTACTCTTTAATATAATTAATATTTTTTATTATAAAACATAATATTAAACTATTTTTTAATTAAAAAACTATTAATTGGATAAAAATTAACAAGTGACAGCTGTTAATCAAAATGATTGATGATCTAATTATGTAATTGTTCGTTTCGTAAGATACTATGACTACTCGATACAACTAAATGTTTTCAAGATAATAAGAACAAATATATAGCATTTGTCGAATGATATATCTAATCGATGGCTAAATTTCATACCGCCTTAATCAGTGACTCTAACCGGACTGTTCACTAACTATGGTTGCAAACCATTCTGTGTTAAAATTTTTCAGTTGTGTTGTTTAAAGTAAATTTGAGCCAATATGTAATTGTTGATATGAACGGTGATTTTGTGTTGCACATTAAATTAATTTAATTTAACATTTTAAAAATTAAAAGCTAAATTTAATAATTAACTGATCTCGATAAAATAAATTTCATATTAAATATTTTTAATTTAATAGTTTGCAGTGAATTCTAGTGAATAAACTTATTATGGTCGATTATGATGGAATCTAAAATAGCTTTCAAAACGAAAGAGGAGGTTATTTAAAGTTTCAAACATTTTGCCAGATTAAACTAAATTATTTATAATTAGTTTTATTAGATTATTCTACACAGAGTAAATCAAAAACATTTTTTTGTTCGAAATAGTTTTGATTTTTAAAAATTCAACTTCAATAGAAAAAAACAGAAAACATTTTTGGCAATGGATATGATGGATAAACACGCGCGTTTTGTTAAACTTTTACAATTTACCTTTATCAGTTTTAATTGTGTCTTTGTACCAACTTCTAATCAGTTAAATTTAAATGACGATAAATTATAAATGTTTACCAAAACGCGCGTTTTTACCAACCATTTGACCCTGGTGTAAACTGGTTGAAATTAATTTGTTGTAATTAAACGCAAAATTAATGTTAAACTAATTAAACACAACTAGCTTGAACTGTTAAGTATTTTACTTAAATATAAACTTTATTAATTATAAATTTGAGTTTAACACATGTGTTGTATAATAAAAATATGCTAACACATCTGCCTCCGTGGCGCAATGGTTAGCGCGTTCGGCTGTTAACCGAAAGGTTGGTGGTTCGAGCCCACCCGGGGGCGAATAATTTTTAAAATTAAACTTTTATATTAATTTATATTTTGTGTTAAATAAATAATTTTTTAGTCTAGCTTGATAAAACGCAAACTTAACTCAAGTTATCTTTTTAAGTGCTTTCTAAGCAATAAATATTGATTGTATAATTCACACAATGAATTTATTTCAATGTCGGTTTTTTGACTGATTAAATTTTGATACTTTATAAATATAAATGAAAATAATCTTTTAGAAATTATACTAAAACCTTTCAACCTAAGTAGAAATAGTTATCTATCTTGTTTTTATAAAAAAAATATGCTTGTTTTAAAGGTAAACGTATTTAACGTCGTAATGTATGAAAATAAAATTTATTCTATTTTAAATTATATTTTTTGTTAAGTAAAATCTTTTAAATTAAAAGAATTAATCTAAAATTATTGCAATTAAAATTAACTAATTTACAAGTAATTTAATATAAGTAAATTAATTTTAATTATGTGAATTATAAAATAATTTTACTAATAAATTATAAAATATAATAAAAGTTTATTTTTATTTCCAGACAATGTGACGTTACTCACGTTTATTGTTAACGTTAGTATAGTTTGCAACAAAATAAGGCAGATAAATTATATTTACTTAATTTGAGATGCTCTAGCAAAATATTTAACAAGTTATTTTTATCTATATTAAAGTTATTTAATTAAGGTTATTAAAGTTTATTTTGATCATAAAACTTGCATTGATTTTTAACAATATATTTTTAATGTTGATAAAAGTTATGTTTTGAGTTATATTGATTAAATAACACATAAAAAATTATTGTATATTAAACTAGTATACTTGATGTCTAAATCATAATATTTGAAGAATTAATTAAATTAATTCTTTTTTATAAATCAAAGATATATTTATATCTTGCTTACATTGCAAATAAAAGAAATTAGTCACTTATCAAAAAGTTTTAAACCGTGATTTATGTTATCAAGTTAATATATTAACACTTCAGTTTGTGAAAACGGATTTGATGCTGTATAGAAAGATCAAATATTTCTAACCGACAATAGATAAACTTCATTATTGATAGTTTTTCAAATAGAAAACTATAACTTGATTTATAAACTTGTAAATAATTTATTTATTTCTAAAGTAACATTGTGTATTTATATCTTATTATACCATTATGACAAGTTCAATAAATATAATGTAAGTTTTTAAATTTTAATATTTTTACAATTATTATTTTTAATAAATTTTTAAAATTAATTATATTTCAAACATATAACTAAACACACTAAATTAATCTAGGTTGCCAGTGTTTTTGTACCAATCTATATTAATACTAATAATAATAATCGTTCAATTTGTCGATTCAATATCAGATATAATTTGTATTATAATTATAACAAACATAAAAGAATCAAAACTAGTCACCCGGGCTAAAATTTTAATGTCAAGCATTGCACTTGCAAACATTATAATAACAATTTGTTCAGTAATGCCACGATATTTGCTAATAATGTTAATAATAGACAAAACCCCACTAATGGCTCACATAATACAATCAATTCGTAATTATTTGGAAAATCTATCGCTTTATAGCGAGTCGTTTACAATGGCTGTCATCGCATACGACAGATATTATGCCATAACTAAAGTTTTTAACAATCCGTTCGACAAAGTTTCCACAAAAACTATCTTGATTATAATTTGGTCTTTGAGTTCAGTACTTTCTATGCCTTTTCTAATCACAAGTCATTTTGATTATTATGACTACAACACTAGTAGAATACTATGTGTAAATGATGATACATATATGAGCAAGGCCACTTCGCATATATGTGTGCTCCAGATCACATTATTAACTTCGATCGTGTTCGAATTTATTGTGCCTACACTAGTGGTCGGTTGGTTTACGGCCAGAATTATAGCTAAATTAATAGAAGAGCACAGAAGGTCATTACGAGAGGTTCGGCCGACATATACGTTCGATAGATG
>JAQFXP010003386.1:0-12636 GCA_034693685.1 Belba bartosi | reverse complement strand
AAAAAGAATTGGATTTTCGTGTTATTCGTTGTTTACTATTAATTACTTTCGATGCTATGAAGTATGAAATTTATTATTATTTAATTATAATTTTATTTAATAAGTTTTTATTTATTAACAGATAATAGCATTTCTATCGCTTTTATTTCTCAAAGTTATTGATTTATCAATTTATGAATAAATTGTTTTTTAATTAAATTGCTTAAAAATAATTTTATTTAATTTATTAAATTACACAAAATTATATATATATGTACAATTTATTCAAATATATATTAATCAATTTTAAGCTTGTTTATATTAATATTTCAAATTACAATTAAAATATTTATAAACCATTATTGTAAGTAAACAAAATAAAATATAATTTAATGATTAAAAACTTTTAGCATGTTTAAACACTAATATTACAATTAGCTAGCAATTGTATTAGAAATTTTTATAATTCTATTTACTCGGTTAGTACATTATGTAAGCTATTACAAATAACTTTTTAATTAATTTTTTTTTTTTTAATTTACAAATTCTATATTAAAAAATTAAAATTTAAAATTACGATTGAACAATACTACGATAAATAAAATAAGATTGAACAAAACTTTTTTACCTGTTTTTTAAACATACATCAAATACATTTAAAAATCTGCCTGCTAATAACAACAGTTTTGAAAAATCAAATTTAAGTAAATTTGGATTTACGAGATATTCTTTTGCTGCAAGGCATCTTTTAACTTTTTATAATGTTAAAATACCTGTTTTATGAGAATATTTATAATATGGATTGTGATTTAGAAAATTATACACATAGAGTAAACTGTACTTTATTTTAGAATAATATTTATATATAAACTGTAAATAAATTATTTTTTTCAGTTTTTCTAAATTATAATAAAAAATTTTGCAAACATTAATTATTCAAAACCATTTTTAATAAATTCAATTAATTTACATATTTTCTAAATTGATTATAAAATATCTTTGTTTTTATATCTTTAATATCTATATTATTTTAGAATTAGAATTATTAAAAATATTATATTGTTTTTAAGTAATTAATTAATAGATAAAAATTATATCTATAAAACGGTTAATAGTAAAGTCGTATATAAAGTTGGGAACAATTAAATCTAAGAAAATTTAGAAGAATGTCTTGAGAATTGGTACGAAATATATGTAAAAAAAAATATCATTTGATTAACGATATCTTGTTTTAGCCCGACTTAGAAATTATTCAATATAGCAAAGAAGTTAAAAATTGGCTTAAATCTGAAAACAGTCTTAATATAATATTAAAATATCTAAAGACCCATACATCCCGTTTGTTCCTCAGGACAGACCCGTTATGAAATCCTAAGTATACAGTAAAAAATGTATGATTTAAGACCTAATGCACCAGAATATTTCATTAATTTAAATAATTTAACAAAATATTAGCAAAACTATCTCTGAAAAATAATGCACAAATTTTTATAAAGAATGCTTTGCAAAGACTAAAACAAATGGCTGATAATGACGTGTTAGTGTTAATATAAAAATTAAAATTAATTTGTAATATAATGTATTTTACTTTAATAAAGTGTTGTCATAATTGGTTAAATAGTTTTTAATAAAAATTAATTTAAGTTTTTTGCAATCTTGTCCAAAGTAAACTTTATATTAATTTTATTAAGTTAAATTTAAGAAATGGTATGCACACATTTACAATTAAAAAACAAACTACTTGATAATAACTTAGCGTTTGAGAAATTTGGCCAATCCAGGAGGTACAATGTGAAGGATTTTTCAAAAACAATTAAAAATACTATTTATTTATAATTAAATTTTGCCTAATTTAACTTGATTTAAAATAAATTTAATAAATTTAACTAGACTTAATTTGGTTTTTACATCAGTTTAAAAAAACCTTCTTGGTTTGGTTAAAACTCCTTCTGCGACCAGTAAAAAGTCAAAGGAGGGTAACTTTTCTCAAACCAAATGCTAGGGGAGATAATTGTCAATTTTTTAAATTAAGGAAATTTTTAGCAGATAACTCTTCTCGATTTCTGTTACAATTATTTCTATAATTCAATTTATAATTTTTACATTTCACTAAATAAAAATGATAATTGCTGAATTTATAAACATATATAAAACAGGATGCATTAAATTAATTAATTTATGGAATATAGTTATTTATAATTAAAATATGTAAAACAATTTCCGTGTCTACAATATTTCGAAATCAATTTTTATTATTTAATAAAAATTTACATTTATTTATAATCAATAATATTTATACTTTGGACATTCTCTCGTTAAACTAAATTATTATACCTGTCTACCTGTAACTTTCAGCAATAAACTGTTTATTAGTATAGTTTATATAATTTGATTTCAATATCAAAATATTAAAGAAATACAAAAATGTTTTTAATTAAAACCTGTAACGAAGTATTAAATACATATCTTTTACAATTAACATATACTTTAATACTAATAGAGTTATAGCTATATAATGATTTATGAATTTACCTTAAACCTATCTAATGCGTACCCAATCTGACGCAAAACTTATACTCCCTGTAAAGTCAAGACCTTTAGCCTTCAGTAGTGTAATTGAGTAGTGCTATGCACCCGATCTCAGAATTTGATATTTGGTATTTACAGGGATCGAGCAGGGGTGGATTAGGCAAAAATACACCTTGTTTTGAAAATTTGAATTTATCTCCCCCCTTTCTAGCATTTGGTCAGCAATAAGGTACCTCCCTCGACTATTTGCTTTTTTGTCCAAAATTAGTAAATTATTTTTAATTGATGCTAAATTCGGTTTAAATACAATTAATTTAATTTAATTTAATTTAAATCCAATTAAATTAGGCAAAATTTCATAGATACGTAAATTTTTAGCGTTTTGGAGAAATCCCTCACCTGATTTTCCCCTAGGTTTTTGGCCAAATTTTTGGGAAAATCCCCCTTATCCCTCTGGATCGGCCAACCTTCTCGATCCTTGATATTGAGTTTAAAAATTTTATTGTTTTTTACGTATTTACGTATACGCTCGAAAGCTACCAATAAACAATTATTGGTAACTAGCTTCCTGGTTGTTTTTACTACCACTAGCCATATTAATCTCCGAAAAAATTATAATCCAAAACTGGATTTGTACCCACTTGTAGTTGCTAAGTTATAACTTAGAAAAATTTTTATCTGACAAGGTTATTTTATTTATAGCAAATATAATAATTAACATTTGCGTGTCATTAACAATTATGTAAATTATAATATTAATTATATTTTATAATATATTTTGACATTTAATATAACAAAATGATCCAAATTTATATTTTAAAAATTTGTTATTAAATACTTGTTTTTAAATTAATTAAATTATTAAAATAAATTTTAAAAATATTAGTTTGATAAATTTTTGTTTAATAAAATAAATTAAATAAAAACGCAATTTATTAAAGTGAAAACAAAATTTAATTTATATTTTGTAATATATATTTATTACAAAATTAATTCTGTTTGTGAATATTAACAAAATAAAATTATGGAATTATTTGATCCAGATAAATTGTTGCTTCAAAAAATGAGAATTAAATCAGCAGTAAATCAATTTTATAAAATAGGTTTGCATTTGAATGGATTGATTAATAATAATAATAATAATATTAAATTAAATTTGTTGCAAAAACCAATTTTTGTGTTTTTAATATTTATTATAATTTTAGTTAAATCTATTGTTAGCTTAATATTAAATAATGACAATTCATATATTTTAATAATAATCGGAGATTTTTCACATTATTACAAAATGAGATATCATTTTAGTATTTGCATTATTTTAATAACAATTTTAGGCATATCTTCCCAAATAGTGTATTACTATAACTATAGAAATGGTATAAAACCGACATTTCTTGCAGTGTTTGAAATGATGTCGGGTTTGCGTTCGCCTATAAGTATAGGTCTCACAAATAGAGATGATATTTATAAACTTGTTAAAAGAGCTAATATATTATTTAATCTTATTAAATATAATCATACAATAATTTTACCAGTAACTGTAAGTTATATATCAATATTTCCAGCTTTATTTCATTATAACATTATTGAAATATTTATATATTTAATACCAAATACTATTTTATTTGTAATATTTTGTCGTTGTATTTTTGCAATAATAATTTATCAAGTTATATATTTATACATAATTTGTTGTTATTTAAAATTTAAACTAAAATCAATTAATAATTCAATAATTAATACGAATTTATTTACATATAATATAAAATTTATTCGATCTTTGGATTCAATATATCGAGAGATAAATGAATATAACTCTAGATTTTGGTCTAAATTCTTATTATTATTTTGGGGAATATTTGGCTCATATATCGTCATATTATTATTTATATTAATTTATAAACCGTTTTCATTATTTATCAAGTTATTTTGGACTTATTTGGTATTTTTTGTTATTTCAATATTTGCATTCATTATATTTACGGTTTCTTCAGTTAATCTATTAGTGAATAAATCGTTTAATTTATTAAATAATTTAATGGTTTTACGAATTCATTATTTAAGCAAAGTTTCAATTCAATACAAAAGACCAATTAATTCAATTATATTTAAATTAAAAGTAAACTAATATTTTTAAACAAATAATATTTATTAAATATATTTTTCTTACAGTTTCAGTCATTGATAGAACGAATAGCTGTAAAAAGAATTGGATTTTCGTGTTATTCGTTGTTTACTATTAATTACTTTCGATGCTATGAAGTATGAAATTTATTATTATTTAATTATAATTTTTTTTAATAAATGTTTATATATTAACAGATAATAGCATTTCTATCGCTTTTATTTCTCAAAATTATTGATTTATCAATTTATGAATAAATTGTTTTTTAATTAAATTGATTAAAAATAATTTGATTTAATTTAAGAAATTACACAAAAAATATTTACAATTTATTCAAATATGGATTAATCAATTTTAAACTTGTTTATATTGATATATCAAATTACATTTAAAACATTTACAAACAATTATTGTAAGTAAACAAAATAAATTTAAACTTAATTATTAAAAACATTTAGCATGTTTAAACATTAATATTACAATTAGCTAACAATTGTATTATAGATTGTTATAATTCTATTAAACAGATTATGTATTTTTTTTAAATTAATTATTATTTTTTAAAATTCACAAATGCTATATAATTTAAATAAAATACTTACCATCTGGTGGTTGAAACTAGTGGTTAGGGCACGAATTTAATAATTTACTATATTTTAACGAAAATTAATTTTTTATTTTACAAGTAAAGTTTAAATTTAAAACAACATTAAAAATAAGCGCTATTTATGCAAACACTTTTTTGTCTGATTTTGTCTGTAAATGTACAAACCACACCATAAAGTTTTAGAATTTTCAATTTAATAAGTTAAACTAATTTTCAATAACAACTTAATGTAAATAATTTAATAAACATTTAAAAAACGTATAGTTTAATTGTATTTTTTAAAAACAGTGAATACCAACAATATTTTATTTTTTAAATATGTTAATTTTGCAATTATTTTTATTTTAATATTTTTACTTTATAATTTTTTAATTTACTTTATAACTAAACATTAAATAGATACTATTAAAAATAACTAAAAATTTAATTTACATAATCATAATTAAATAAATAGAAAAATAAAAATTATAAAATAAAAAACAAAAATAAATTTATTTCAATTGAAAATATAAATTGTTATTATTAAAGTATAAATTACTAATACTATGTAACCAAACCTAAACTCATAAATTGTTAAAATATTTATTTTAAATTCCTCATTTAATTAACAAAATGCATATAACAAACTGTCAAACTATTTAATAGAAATCAAAAATCAGATGAAATACTTAAAAATCGGTCAACAGATCTTCAAAAATACATTAGAGACTCAACGCAGGGCCGATGACTTCAACTCATCCTCATCCCAGTCCTCAAACAGTCCGCTCTCGGACTTGGACTCGACTGCAAACAACTCTTCGGTCAATAGTTCAATGAGTGGTTTGGTTAGCAGCAGCTCATCGAACGACATGTAAATGACGAGAGCCTACGGCCTGAAGAATGGAAACCCGAACAGTAAATCGGTTACGCCGTCCGACTCCGGCATTAAGAACAACAGCTTCGACGACAACCTGAGTCTGCCGTCGATTCCGAGTTTGTCGAACGCGTCGTTGACCGACATATCGGCTATGGATTCAATGCCTATGAATTGCATTCAGTTTCTCGAACCCAATAATCAGGTTCTGCTAAACCAAAGACACAGTAATAACGTCTTTAATTCAAATCATAATCAGCCGAATGGTACAAATGTCGAGAGGGATGAGGCGGCGATGTCTTTAATTGTATGTATGCGAAACAGTTTTGTTTGATTGCTTTGGTTAAATATTTATTTTTAAAATACAATACTAATAAAAAATTATATTTTAAAAAATAAAATAAATAATATTATAAACTAATTATTACTAATAAATAATTTTTACAGTTTAATAATAATACGAACTTAAACATATATAATTTTATAACCTTATTTTTTAAAACATGTATTTAACAACATTGATTATTTTGTTTGATAATAAAAATTTTCAATGTTAAAATTTTATTAGTCATAAATTTAAATAGCGAATAATTTGTGAAATAGATTATTTTTTATTGCACTTATTTAGATGTCTATTCTTGAAGCAGATGCCGACCTAGGAGGCTTTAGTGTTATGTCCTGGCCACTTTAATGATTATTATTTATAACATTTTAATTGTAAATACAATTTATTTGTTGTATTGTTTATTAATTATGTCATTTATATTAAGATAAAAATATTTAATTAATAAATATTATATTTCTTGTAAAATAAAATTTTTAATAAAAAATAAATAGTTTGTATATTTATTTTAAAAATATTAACTTATTTAATTTTATAAATTTAATTGCAAATTAAAATTAATATTTAACAAAAAACAACCTAATAATTTAATTAATTATAATAATATTCATTAATGAGATAATTATTATCTTTTGAATAAAATTATTTATTATATAAAAATATATCTTAAATTTATTATTGCAATAAAAAGCAGTTGATTTTGATTATAAAATATTAGAAAAACAAAATAATAAAATTAAGTTTAGGCATATAAATCAAAAATTTGATAAATTTAAAAATTTTATAATTATTTGCTAATTAAAATTCTCATCCTGTTATTTTACATTTAGTTATATTTTTTAAAACTTTTTTTTAACTTTGTTAGTATAAATTTTAACTTATAGTTTAAAATAATATGCATTAATTAAAAAATAAAATTTTATTGTAAAACTTTTATCGAATATTTTAATTGTTAAATTATTTTTTATGTAATTTTTTTTACATTTGATTTTATTTATTTAATTAATCTAAATTAACTTCATGGTTTATTAAAAAATGTTATTCAATAATTAAATTAATTAAAATATATTTACAACAAAATAATCAGTGGTAAGCATTTTAATTTTTTGGTTTTAAATAATTGATCCGTAC
Source organism: Belba bartosi (assembly GCA_034693685.1). Lineage (NCBI taxonomy): Eukaryota > Metazoa > Arthropoda > Arachnida > Sarcoptiformes > Damaeidae > Belba > Belba bartosi. The sequence continues at coordinate 5,069 of JAQFXP010003386.1, read as the reverse complement.
TGTACATACTCATTAGCAAAAATAAGTTTGATACTATATAGAGCAAATGTTTATTAAAACTAATTTTTAATACATTTTCAAAGAAATGTATATACAGTATAGTTTCACCATATTGTCTCCACATGTTATTTATATTAAATTTTAAATATTTAAACAATATATATTGCATGAGTTTTAAAATTAAATTTTTAATAAAAATTTTACCTAACAAACTTAAAAAAGGAAAATATATATATCTCTATAATTTAAATAATTATTATCTCTTACGTAAAAATATTTATTATGTTTATCTTTATTTAATATTTGTTTTAAAATGTAAGTAGTTGGTTTTATTAATAACATTTGTTATAAATTTAAACCGAAAAATGGTATAAAAATTTCACACGGAATAATTTATATAAAAAGAAAATATAAATTTTATATATTAATTATTAATAAGTTTTGCGTTAAAATGTTTAACCATTTGTTAAATATAATAGTTTATTTTTGTTTAGTGCTTGGTAAATAAATTTTTGAATTAAAAATTTTATTAATTTTATTTTACAAATTTTATATTAAAATTATTATTTATAGGTCTTGGCAATAACGTCTGTGGTACAACTGATGCTATAAATGAGCCTGATACAACACCAACATACTGTGGAGATAACAGTTGGGTTTCATATAAAGATGAAAAGTGCTTTAAATTGATAAAAACATATGCAAATGCTAAACAAGCTGAAAAAATTTGCCATGATGAATTTAATTTACAAATTGATAATTTAACTCCAAAATTGGCAGAAATAAAATTTAAAGAAGAGCAAGCTTATTTGGAAAATTATATTTATAACATAAATAATGTTGATATAGATGTATGGATTGGTGCAAAACGACAAATCGATAGCAATAATAATGTATTTGTTTGGTCCGACGGCTCAGTTGTTGATTATAACAATTTTAATCTTGATAGTCTAACTACTGAGCTTAATCGAGCATGTGTCGTTATGCAATCAAAATATTCAACTAAATTCTTAAATAAAACAAATTCTACTTATTCAGCTATTAATGGAAAATGGAAAGATGTAACATGCAGAAACGGCAATTGGCTTTTATGTGAAAAAGATCAATCATGGTCATTAACAAAATTAAAAAACGCATTTTTAAATTATAAAGAAGAACATCACGCTTATTCTTCAAATGTGGATAATAAATTAGAAAACTTAGAAAACAATTTAAGTAACTCAGATAAAAACATAAATAATTTAGAAAACAATTTAATAAACCTGGATAAAAATTTGAATAATTTGGGAAACAATTTAAGTAAACAAAAATTATTTAAAGCCTAAATTTTAAATAAAAATAATATTTTTTAGCTAGTTAATTAATATATAATGAATTTTAAATACTGCAGTTCCAATTGGATTTATTTATGTGCAGCTGCCCGGGCAACCAGAGCCAATAAGTTTATAGCAATCATATACCTGGACTGACATTACTTCAAATTACGCTGGGTTATTTTTCCGTGCACTTGGTGGTGACTCGCAACATTTTGGAATTGAACAGCAGGAAGATTATCCAAAAATTACTTTTCATGTTGAACCTCATAAAGGCCATAATGATGTATATGAAACAATAAAACCGAATATGTGGACAAGTTGGGCTTATACTGGTTGGCATACAGGTGGCGCTACTAGAAATATACGTTTTCATTCCACTGCTAACTCGGTTAGGCCAAGAAATAAAGCGGTGAAAATTTGGATACGTGCTACATAAATTAAATTAATAAATATACTTTTTAATTATTTAATATAAATTTTTATAAAATTTAATCATGAATAAAATTTTATTTTTAAAATAATAATTATTAAATATTTGTTTGCTAATTTATTTATATAAATAATATATTTATTGATTTTTCAATTATTTAACTAAAAAATGTTTTAAAATACACACAAAATATATTCCCATTTAAAATATAATATATTAGCAATTTTTGTGCAAAAAATATTTTAAATAAGTGTTGAAAAATGAGATAGAAAATAGACTTAAATCTATAGGCGAGTGATCTGTCGGCCGAGACTCAAAAGTCAAAGTAGAAATCGATTAAATAAAAGAAATAAATATTTGAAATATAAATTGAATTAATATTCAATTTAAACGGTTTGTTGGCCAACAGTCGGGTCGATCCGATGGTTGCCCTTGCTGTCCTGATCTGTCCGTTTATATCCCCCTATTCTCACTTTCTCGCGTCCCTGCGAGACGTGTCGAGGAGAGTTGCCATTCGTAGCGGTTTCTTTGACGGCACTATTGGGAGGTTCGTTTCGGCGGCACCGGTGGGATGACTTAGAGTAGTATCGATTAAGACTTGTTTTTCGCTACTGTTTAGCTACTTCTTGTTCGCCAAATATTCGCATTAAGTCTTTTTTTCGTTTTCGTGAAATACTGTTTTACTTGAAGTTCTCAAGACTTTCCAGTATTAGTTGACTAATTTGTATAAGCACGCGCCGTCCAAATTAAGTCATTCGTAGTCGAACGGTACATACGATTCTTAGGAGTTTACCCCTACTCTCAATCCTTGGAGGCTCACTGCTTCTAGAATCGAGTGGACTGGAGATTTGTCCTGAAGCGAGTCGCGGTATGGGCCCATACTTGCGGCTCTAATTCGAATCACTGCTGTACTCATTCCCCTTGTATTAATCGTATTAATCGGTTGATCAGGCCAATTGCTGCGATTAAAAGGAAAACAAATCCAATGGCGTTCCGAACTTTCAGGCACCCTCTCCATTCCCGAGGAAATCCGGATAAAACCTATTTTGAGTCGTTCGACGGGTCGTGCGGGAAAGTTTCCCTAACCTTTCTTTTGCGAGAACGTCTTCTCGACTTTCGTGGGGCGTTGCGAGCGGCTCTGCTTGGCTTAAACTCCAAAAATTTGAGTACTTCTTTGTCGCAATAGCGTTGAGCTTTTCGTCAGTTATTTTTGGATTGGGTCGACTCGAGTACTTCTCCTTCACACTCGTGTTGGCTTTTCTTTCGGTCTTCCCGTCGTCGTCGTTGGTGTCGTCCGAGTACTTCTCCTTCACACGCGTGTTGGGCTTTTCCGTCGGTCTTCTCCATCTTCGTCGTCGCTGGTGTCGTTCGAGTACTTCTCCTTCACCGTTGTGTTGGGCTTTTCCATCGAACGTCTCCATCTTTGTCGTCGTCGTGTCAATTGGCTTAATCTGGTTCGTTTAACGTTGGGGCGGTCCGGTTAAAAAACAAAAAAAAATAATTTTCTTTTTCCGGAGGAAACTCAGCACGCGCGTTGTCTCCAGTAGAGGACTTCCTCTTCCTTTTCCGGTTCGATGTCGTCCCTTCTTTGGTCAGTTCAAGAAAGCGCTGATGTCTCTCGGCAATCCGTTTGGCGTCCTTTGGTTCGGGATATACGCGGCTCATGTGTCCCGTTTGCTCACAATTGAAGCAAACCATCCTGAATTGCCAGTCGGTGTCGTCACTTCGATTCGTGACAGTTGGTAGAGCGTCCCTCTCTTCGGAGTACGTGGCACTGACCAATTCTAACTTTTTGGGTTCGGTTGATTTTGAGTCAGTAGCCCTGGGCCGTTCGGACTTCGTTGTTCAAGACCCCCGATCTCATAAAGCGATAAGTTGTCTAGATCAGCGATTGTCCGGCGGATTTCGGCTACCGTTGTGTCTCTCAACACAAACTTCCCATACTCTGTGTTTCGGAATCCGTGTCGGATGTGGTCTACTTTTGCTTTCTCTTCCATTTTCGGGTCAACTCGGGTCAAGTTTTGAGTACTCGATTGATGTAATCGGGCGCCGATTCGGACTCGTTTTGACTAATGTTGTAAAGAATTCTTCGCATTGTGCGCTTATAATCGCTCGGAATGTAAGCAGAAACAAACTCTCGTCTCAACTCCTCCCATCCCGGCTTCCGTTTAAGGAAAGTCCCGTCGAACCAATCTCGAGCGGTCCCTTCAAGGGATGTTCTCAAATGGGAAGCTTTTTGCGTATCGCTCCATTCATTCACACGAGCGATATCCTCATAATCGTCAAGCCAGTCCATGGCCTTAGATGACGAACCGGTAAATTTCGGGGCTTTCCGGTCCTCTCCAAAACGTGGTCGGGGAGCCGCGAGTTGTCCTATTTCAGTAGCCAAACTCCTCATAGCTTGGGTCAATATGTCAGAGGTGGACAACTGTGTTGGCTCGGTCGGCGCTGGGTCCTGCCGTCTCGTTCTTCTCTCTCGTGGCGACTGACTTCGAGAGGTTCGCTGTGATCGTACCGAAATCACACTACCGTCAGGCGATGGTGTGGGTCTGAGTCGAGGGGAAAAGGAACCACTTCTCCGCTGACGTCGCTCAGGGGGCGTCGTCGCTACTGGTTGAGGGGGCGGCATTGCCAACAATCGGCAATGTTCTTCTCGGGTTTGTCTCAATTCTCGTCGTAACCGCTGTCTATCCGCGGCGACTCGTTCGGCCTCAACTCTTTGCCTCTCGGCCACAATACGTTCGACATTCTCCCTCTCACTCCGCATTAGTTCTTCGAGTTGTTCCAGACTAAGGTTGTCGTCGATGCTGTCATCTTCATTTTCCATCTCTACATTCGGCTGTTGACCTGCGATCTCCTCAGAGCTATTGTTGTCAATGGTCTGGGTGTGTGGCTCGTTGTCATTGGGTTCGTTCGTTGTTTCGGGCGGAGCCAATATGAGGATTTCATTGTCGGTATTGGCCATAATAAGTCGTGCGGTTTGTCGGGTCACTCGAGTGGGTCGACTTGTTGTCGCGTCCATTGGGTTCGTTTTGAGCAGTAAATCGTCAGATAACCCACTTCTGACACCAAAAACTTATAGGCGAGTGATCTGTCGGCCGGGACGGCCCGGACAGAGATGATCCCGGTCGAGAGTTCTTGGCTGTTTGGGCGGGGCGAGTGTCCCAAACGTCAGGGGAGGGCCTTTTAGCTCTCAGATGGCTGAGCGGGCGGTTCACACTTCCGGTTCAAACTTACTTCAACTCAATATCAGGTCCTGACACCACTCCGATATTCAGGTTAAACGGAGAAACCACTTATACACCAAAATATATATACCAAAA
>JAQFXP010003385.1:0-12637 GCA_034693685.1 Belba bartosi | reverse complement strand
GTACACAATAGAAAGCAATACACAACTCGGGACATCACAACTCACAATATATTTAACATTACGGGGTATAGCGGGTCCACCAAATCACTGTTTGTTGTACACAATATACGGCTATACACAACAGACGACTATACAACAGACAATTTCCACTGTATATAGATAAATATTTAAATATTGTCATGATATTTTATTAATTTAAGCATCTTAAATTTTTATTATTGTATATTACTCTATACTTTTCACAGAACTAAATTATCTTTATTCATTAAAAAGTCATTAAAAAAAATTACGAGCGTCAAAATTAATTAAAAATTTATATTTTTTAATATATTACTGAATTTAGACATAAATTGACTCTCAAAGTGAGTAAATAAAATCTCTTATATAAATTATCTATTTAATGCAAATTAATTATTTAAAATATTCTCATTAATTTTGATCTAAATTTTATATTTAAAATAATATTAAACATATTATACAGCCGTCGCCAAAATTAACTTCCAAGCCTTAACATTACCAGAAACATTTCAAAAATAAAATCAAAATTACTGTAACAAATTACTTTAAAATGTAAAAGCTAGAATTTAAATGCAAACTTAAAACAGACAAAATAACCGAATTGACCTGAACAGAAACTAATGAAATTATTGGATTAAAACGGAAAGCTATTTCTGTTAAAAACGCTTCACATTAAACCAAACACAATAATAGAAGTATTTATTAAATTAATTTTGTTTATTTAAACAACAATTTAAATTAACTAACATTACAAACAATAATAACTAACAGTTAGTACTAAAAGATGTCTTAGAATTAGAATCAGAGTCATAGTCAGAACCAGAGTCAGTCAGATTCAAAATGACAATTTCGTAAACTCTCTTGGAAACCCAGTTTAAAGCTTTGACTCTTACTTTAATTCTGATTTTATAACCCCTACAAGTTTGGCATAATTTAATAACTTGAATTACGGCAAAACGTCAATGATGCCTCCTAGTCTAGTTCTTGTTAGTCCACATGTCGTTGCAATATAAAAAATATATGTTAAAAATACAAAAAAATCTTGTGAACACAATTTAAAACCAAGTTTAAAAACTTTCTTATTTTTAGTAAATTGTTCAAAAAAAATTCATGAAAAAATAAATTAAGAACGGGGGTTAAATTAATTTTTGAAAATTAAAATTTTGACCAAATTCCATTGAAGTCAAAACTTTGATATTAAATTACTAGAAAACTAAATTTTTTTTAAATATGGTTTTAACGGCAAAAAGGTGTCTATAATACTCGAATAATTAATCACGCCGAAAAAATATTAATAAAAGTTCTTTTAATAATTAAATTCAAGATGTTAATATTTTTGTTTATTAAATAACTTTTAATTTAATCAATAACTTATAAAATTGTAGTTCATATTTTTTTTAAATTAACGATATTTTTAGAATTTTTGCTGTTTTTAAATAAAAGTTTGTAGATTAGAGAATGTAAATAAACCTGTTCTGCAATTGGGAATATATAGCAGAACAAAACAAAATAAAAACAAAATATTTGTCATTTCTTCGTTTAATATTTTTATTAGACAAAGATGGTGCTTTTTGTATTTTAAAAGAATTTACGTAATTGACTTTACCAAATTCAACATTACCCAATTCAACATTACCGAATTCGATATTACCAAATTTAATATTACCAAATTCGGCATTACCAAATTTAGCATTACCTAATTCAACATTACCCAATTCGACATTACCAAATTTGACATTACGAAATTTGACATTACCAAATTTGACATTATCAAATTCAACATTATCAAATTCAACATGACCAAATGTAAAATGACCAAATTTGATATTACCGAATTCGACATTATCAAATTTAACATGACCAAATTTGACATTACCAAATTTGACATTATCAAATTTGACATTATCAAATTCGACATTATTAAATTCGACATTATCAAATTTGACATTATCAAATTCGACATCATTAAATTTGACAATACCGAATTTGGCATATTTGCTATATATTCCCAATTGGATTACGGATTTATTTACATACTCTAATTTATAAAATTTTATTTAAAAGCAGCAAAATTTTCTGAAAATATCGTTAATTTATAAATTTTATATCTTTTAAAATTGAATTAATTTTAACTTTTTTAATTTTAAGTAAACACATACATAGATTGGATAGACAATTTAATAACCTTTTTTAAATATGTATTTAATTTAACTTGATTAAAAATAATAAATAATGTAAAACATAAATTAAACTTAGTTCAGACTTAATTCAAATACAGCTTTGCAACTTATTCATTTGCACATATAACCAATTTAAATTAATTGTCAATAACAATATCAGGCAATTATTTGGAGTTTAAAAGTGCTAGTTCTTCATTGTTACTTTTCATTAATAAATATAAAAAAATATATACAAAAATTATTGTAGAGATTTGTCTGGCCTATTTTGGCCTATTCAGATAACATGTTTTTGTATGTTTAATAAACAGCACTAAATAGCTTGACATGTGGCACTAGAAAACGGTCCCCAACAGTAATGTTTTTATATGTAGCAAAACTTATCTAAAATAAGACTGATAGCATTTTGCTATATAGCACTAGGCTTTGGCTGTACTCATATGAAGCTATTCTATGATAAACAGTAAAAAAGTTAACTAACAAATTTTAACTCTTAATAATTAACTAACACTGATTTATAACAATATTTTAAACTTTTCTCATTCATATAATCTTTTGATTAGTTTGTTAAAAAGACCATGTCGGAAGTTTGAGAAAAATGTTTATTTTAAAAAATCATTTTAATCATAATAAATCCATATAATATTATAATAGAATATACAGCAAATATTTTTCTAACTTTATTATTAAAAGAGTTACGCATGTTTAAAAAATACTATATCTTCTTACAGTTAATCTTCTTATACTTAATTCACAGACAAACTAAATTAGATATTTTAATTATTTCTTTACTAACACATATATATATTAAAGAAGAATTAATAAATAGATAAAATATTTATATAAACAAATTTATTGTGACGGAAAATGATGTTTAAATAACATAAACATCATTTTCAGAGTATTATAAAAAAAACTCAAAAGTTTCTTTTTACTAAACTGTAGTAGATAAACGAATCTTGTAAATAAACCCCCCATTGACTTTGAGTTTTTGTTGATAAAACTATGAAAATTGTGTTTATATTTTTCAAACATAATTTTTTGTTAGACAATTGTTTATATAAATATATCAATTAATTATTAATTTTACTTTAATATATGTGTGTGATAGTGAAAAAACAATTAAAATATCTCATATAGTTTGTCTGTAAATTAATTTTAAATTTAAAAATAAAATATATTATAATGCAATGTTGTATTTAGTTAGAAGAATAATTTTTATGTAAACTATTATTGAATAGATCACATATCGATGTAAGAATATTATTATTGAATTTCGTAATTATAAATATTAAGTTCCGACATTGCCTTTATTTTATCTTATTGTAATTATATATATATATATATATATTATTTATAAATTAATTTATCAAAATAGATACAAATTGGTTTTAGCAATAATAAACTAATTAATATTTAATTTAATACATCTCAATTTAAGTCTGTCATAAATATTAATATTAGTCATTCTTTAAACATTTAAATTTTAAAAATTATTGAAAGTTATGTCAATTTATTTTTGACATTTATATTTGTGTTGACTAATAAATTATTAATAATTCTCATGTTGTATTTCCATTAAAACAAACTTTACATTAATTTTATTGGAATTATTATTAATAAAATTTTTTAATTTACTAGGTCATATTCTAAATAAAATTTATAAAGTTTTTTAAAAAATTTAAACAATGTTAATTTTATTAGTATTTATTTGGTTTATGTTAATATTATAATGTTAAATTAACTGTAATCAAAATATTGACTTATTAAATATCATCAATTTTAAATATTATTAAAATTGCATTATATATATATATAATAAAAAATAATGTATCCGATATAATAAATAACTTAAATGTTTACAATTAAAATTTATAATAAAGTATCAAATAATGACAAATGCTAATTAAATCCTAGTGATTTTTATAATTTATTAAAGACAAATAATAATTTATTAAATACCGTTACAGGAGTTGTTTTATTAAATAGTCTTACTAATTTTATTTTAGTTAAGTTAAAAAATATTTGCTAAAAATGATAAAATTTATATTATTATCAATTATAATAATTAAAACTGTACCATTTATGTGTGATTCAAGTAACGAATCTATTCAACTGTTTTCTAACCCTTCAACTATTTCGTCAATATATGTGAAAAAATATATTTTTGGAAATATAACTGAATTTAGACCAAAATTAACTCTCAAAGTTAGTAATGAATACCACTATATAAACTATATATTTAAAGCTAAAAGTTTGCAAATTAAATATTAAAAATATTATATAATTAAAATAATATTAAAAGTTATATTCAATTTTACTAATATAGTAAAATTAAAATAGTTTTTGAAATATTTAAATAAAAAATTTGAAAAACCATTAATATAAATATTAAATTTAATTTTTGTATTTAATATACTGTAAAAAATAAAATAAATAATTTTTAAGGTTATTTTAAGTCTATACAAATAAATGTATATTTAGTCTGGTAATATTTAAGATTAACTAAATTAATTGTTAAAATTTTTTCAAAGGATGCGGCAAAAAAATATATTGATATTAAACGAGAATTTTACAAAGATATATTTATGAATGATGGGTCAAATGTTGTTATTAAGGAATACATGAAGAAAATTTCGAAAACTACTTCATATGAAATCACATTTCCTGAAAAATCTCTAAATGTTTTAACTAAACTGAAATTAGTTGACACAAACGGTTATTTTAATTTGTGGAACATGCTAGAATTTGAGTGTAAACTTAAACCAGACAATATGACCGAATTGACCTGGACAGAAACTAATGAAATTATTGGATCAAAACGGGAAGCGATTGCTGTTGAAGAGACGCTTCACATCAAACCAAACACAACAATAGAAGTATTCTTTAAATTATTTTATTTTAAGCATTAATTTAGATTAACTAACATGTTAAACATTATGCATACATTTACATACATTTTTACATTCATTTTATTAATAAAAATTTAATAATAAAGTTATAGATTTTAAAGTATTTATTTATTAAATATTTTTTTAATTATTTAAAAACGTATAAAATTATAGTTTATATGTTTTTAAATTTATAAATTTTATATTTTTTTAAAGTTAATTTATTTTAATTTTATTAATTTTAGGTAAACGGATACATCGATTAGATAGACAATTTAATCATTCCTTTCACATATGTATTTAATCTAACTGGAACCAAAATTATAAATAAAGTAAAACATAAATTAAACGGACAACAAATTAAAAACATGATAATAGACAAAAATTCAAAAGATATTGTCATAAATATTGGAAATTATAACGTACTAGTTGAGTTAAATGGAGTTATAAAATAGTCTTTTTGTATAAAAAATAATATTTCTATTAAAGAAAAGATAATAAAAGTTGGTAAAAATCCAGCTGCATCAAATAAATCTAGCAAATTTTTTATTTTTATTATTTTTAAGTTTGTTGGATTTCTATTGTTGTTTAACAGAATTATTACATTATAAATTTATTTTTCATTTAATTATATTAACAAATTGTTAATTAATTTTTTAAAATTTTTTTAAAGTTATTATTATTTGATTAATAATCTTTTTTAATTATTTTATTTATAGAGTTAAATACTTACAACTTTCAATTAATTTATCTTTAATAACTGGGATTTATTTTTATGTTTTATTTATTTAAAAATAATCTGATTTAAACATAATAAAAAATATTTTAATTAATTTATATTTGTTATAAGATCAATTCTTAAATAATTTTATTATTATAGTATTTTAAATGCCAATAAATATATATTACAATATTACGCTTTACGTACCAAGCTAGAATTTTTATTAGTTAAACTATACCTAGTCGGAGTTAAAATGATAGTAAATTAACTTTTAAATATTTATAAAATTATTTAATTAATTATAACATATATTTATTTATTAATAACTTAATATTAACACTTTAATTAAAAATTAGTTAATTACGGGCGCATTATATTTGTATTTAGTTTTGACTCTTACTATTAGGCTCTGGACAGTATTTTCAGGCGATTTTTAAATAATTTATTTAAGAATTTGTTTTAAATAAATAATTGTGCTGGCACAACTATTTTTGCAAATAAAAATTATATTTCTTGATTGAACGCAATTGACGGACATTTTGGCTTGTTGAGATTGTTAGCTTATATTAAAGGATTAAAAATTTCGGCCGAAAATACTAAAAAAAATCATTAAAAAAACAATGCATTTAAATCAAATTTAAAAAGATATAAACTAAATTTATTTTATTTAATTAATTTATAAATTAATTAGTAGTTATTTTAATATTTAAAAATAATATTTTTTATAAAATTTGCAAATTATTAGTCGGCCGCCTTCTATATAGGCAGTTATTATAATAAGTAGGGATATTTTTTGCAAATTAATTTTTAGAAATGTTGAATTATTAAATATTTTCAAAATTATAAGGAATTTAAGGATAATCATTTCTTTTTAATAAACATTTATAAATTATTTGTTTTAATGTTTGAGATTTTTTAAAACAAAAATCCAATAAGTTTTTGGACACTAACAAGTTCTAAAATAGTTATCTTAGCAATAATTAATTAATTAAAATTGTTAAGCAATTTGCGAAATCAATAATCATTCTTTAAAATTATAATTAAATTTAAATTCAGCTGTAATTAAACATAAATTACGTTTAAATTTACTATTATTTTAGTTTCGATTGGGTATATTTGAAAATAAAGCATCAAAATAAAAAAATTAGTATTTAAAAATTTTTAATTTAGTTTAAAAACAATCTAAATACAATTGAATACAATAATAATGATATTGTATAAAACTTTATATATTTTTATTAATTTTGTATTTAACAAGCAAATATAAATTTAAACAGTATAAAATAAGTTTAAAGTATTTTGTTTAGAAAAATGTACTGATATAAAAATAAATTTTAACAATAAAGTTTATAAGTGCAGAACAGATGTTTAAATGTTTTTAAAAAAAATTATACATCTAAAAATCTTTATTTTTTAAAATTAAATGTTAATATTAACCACAATTTAAATTTAATTTATAGTTTATATTATATTTATACAGTAGTTTTGTTTTCACTCTTTATGCGCATTTTTAATAATTTGATTGATTATAATTATTTTTATTCTTATTACTTTTTTATTTATTTTATTAAATTAATTTTCAAATGTTATTTGTTTTAGTTTTCATTAATATATAAATTGTTGCTTTTATTATATATTTATATATAAAGTCAGAATCATATGTATGTAATTAAAAATTGATGTAGTAGAAAAAGCAGCACTCCAGATAAAATTACTTTACGACTATGTAAGTTTGCCATTAAAATTTAATTAACTGATGTTTTGCCATTTAATATGTAAAATTAAAAATGTACATCTAATAATAACTAAATAAAGCAACTATATATGCTTTTTACATGTTGAATTAATAAAAAATTAAAGTAATTATAATTTCAAAATTTAGCTAACTATGTTTAATATAACATAATAATTACAACTAGCTAAATTTTTAAATTATAAAATTATAATTACTTTAATTTTTATTAATTTAACATGTAAAAACATACTTTTATTGTTTTACTTTGTTATAATTACATCTACATTTTTAATATTACATTTTAAATTGCAAAATATTATGATTTAAATTGTATAATGATTATTGAGCATTAACTACTACCGTCTTCCCGCGCATACACTTGCATGCCCTTATAAGTGAGTTTGACCATAATTACAAAAAAGCACTTAAGGTGTTATGGGCATGCCCATATAAAATAAAGTATACAAAATTTTAATTTTAAAATAATTTTATTATAAATGTTTAAAAATAGCAAAATTTTAGATATTATTAATAAATTGACAAAATAACTATTATTAATTATATTAATAACAAATTAATTAACAATTTTTCAAATGTTTTTGAGTAAAACTAAAATTAAAAAAAAATTTGTCATTTTATTGTAATATCTTTAAAGTTTATAATTTGAGCTATTTATTATTTTACAAACAATACATAATTGTACACATGCAGTAAATTAAAATTTTAAAAATTTTACTGTATTACATTAATGGTAGAAACATTCATAAAATAATTTTATTCCTCACTTATAACGGCATGCCGGTATACCCGTGGTATAAGGGCATATGGTCTGTTTTACTCTATAAGGGCACTGCAAGTGTATGCGCGGGAATACGCTAACTAATTTTTAAATATGATACTAGATATAATATAAGATGTATAATATAATTTAAATATATAACAAATTAAGACATGTGAAATTTACTTAAACTAATAATTGCTTTATATTATTATTAAAATTTAAATATAACGAACAGATTATATCAAATTTATATTAATTAGTATTATTACGAATTGTTTCATCAATCCAATCGACGACATAAGACACTCTAACGTACAATGTCTTAGTAAACGAAACCGTTGATCCAACAGCCACACCTATTAATACTGCTCTTCCGTTTACGTACTGAACTAATGCACTACCAGAATCACCCTGCAATAAGTGTTACAATAAATATTAAACGTATTTTTTGATCTAGTAAATATAATTTTCCCAATCATTTCTCGAAAATGTATTAAGATCTTACTGGCCAGTATATGTTACAGTAATTACTAAATCTAATAATAAAATTTTATTCAAAAATCATTTAAATTCTTTTTATAACATAATGTTTGGTAAAATTTAAAAGCAAAATTTTAATCTGCCATGGTCATAAAGATTTCTTTTTGATAATAGGTTTTTTAACGCATCCGTAAAAATAGTTTAACCAGAGATTGAGAAGGGAGGGATAAAAAAAATTGCCTTGATTTTGAAAATTTAGATTTATCCCCCCCCCCCCCATCAATTGGTTTGAGAAAAAATACCCCTTCGACGTTTTTTTAAATTTTTGCCCAAAATTTGAAAATTTTTCTTAAATTGCTGCTAAATCCAGTTTAAATTTAGTTAATTTAAATTAATTTAGTTTAAATCCAGTTAAATTAAGCAAAATTTTTTTATAAATATATAAGTTTATTGAGCGTTTTGGAAAAATCCCCTCCTTGATCCCTCCCTAGGTTTTTGGGTAAAAATTTGAGAAAAATCCTTCCCCTGATCCCCCTGTATTGACCGACCTCTGAGATTAACTCAAAATACATTCACAAGTCAACTATATTTAAGTTTTATATTTTTAAGATATTATTTATTTGAGTAATTTATTATAATTAAGGATTTTTATCGATATTTTTAAAGAAGAATTTTTTATTTTAGTATTATAGGAATACTATTTGCCGTTTTAACTATATTTTTAAAAAATTTGTTTTTTGAGTTATTTAGTATCAATTTTCTGACTTCAATGGAAATTTAGCCAAAATTTCAATTTTAAGAAATTTATTTGTCCTTGATTTATTTTATAATTAATTTTTTTGAACAAAATACTAAGAATAATAAAGTTTTTAAATTGGGTCTCCAAGAGGATTCACGAGATTATTCGTATTTTTTAAAAAGATTTATTATATTGCAGCAAGATGTAAACTAACAGAAACTATTCTTCTCATTTGGAAGAAAAACCTCCTTCATCTGAAGGAGATTTTTAACATATATACATTATTTACATATTATTTAATCAATTGACTTTTATTCTGAGTCACGATCACTTTTAACTGCAGAATCACTGTTTAAAAATATAGTATTTAAGATTTAATTCAAATTATTTTGTTAAATTAAAACGTCATTGATGCAGGCTGTTCCGGAAACCAATAATTTAAATTAATTTTTTTATATATAAATATAGTTTATTTTGCTGCAAAATTATAGTTTTGTTAGAGTAGTTCCCTGAGTAAGCGGAATAACATGTTTATACGTCTTGCACTGTGAGAGGCTCTACAACTGATCTGAGCGCTAACTCAAATAACGCATTTAAACGCTAACTTGATTTAAAAGCATAGGCATGTTATTCCGCTTACAAAAAATCTTGTGAACTCTCTTGGAGACTAAGTTTAAAAACTTCCTTATTCTTAGTAGATTAATAAAAAAAATTCATGAGGAAATAAATCAGAGACGGGGGTTAAATTAATTTTTGCCAATTGGATTTTTTTTCATAATTCCAATTTAAGTCAGAATTTTAATATTAAATAACTTGAAAACTAAATTTTTAAAAAATATAGTTCTAATTTCAAAAAGTTGTCTTTTAATAAGATTTATTATACTAGTATAAAAAATTCCGCTTTAAAAATATCAATAATAGCTTTTTAATAATTTTATTAAAATTTTAGCTAAAATCTCCATGCTTACCATACATCAATTTATAATTATGATTAATTCTTTAATTTTTTTTATCAGTTAAAATCCTAACAACTTATATGATTGATATTTTTATTAATGTTAAACTGAACATGTAATAGCACTAAATTACAAAATTTTAAACTTTGGTCATTGAAATATATTTTAAAGGAATTAAAACAATTATAAACTATATTTATATTAAAAATAATTAAAATCTGACCTGTCTCGCAATAGTTCCAGTTTTAATTGGAGTTTTCCTTACAATAACTAGTCTACCATAAAAATCTTCACCTTCAGTACTCTCATCACTGGCCGATATTTTAACCCAGCCAAACTGTACAGGTCCAATTAAATCATGGCTTGAATTAAGACAGCCAAAACCACCAATTAACGCAAACTCATCTTTGTCGTTTTCTAACCATGACTTTGGTAAACAAATTGAATTAATTTTGCGATAATTGCCGATATTTTGAAAATCAATTATTTTTTTCAACTTTATTAGAGCCAAATCGCGGTGATCTGCCTCTGATTCGTTATATTTCGGATATAATATATATTTCTCAAATTCATACTTTTGTTGATTTAATTGCTTTATGTCGATTAATCCAACAGTTATTTCGATTCTTTCAATTGTTTTATTCACGTTGCTTTTAATATTTACAAATTATATTATTATTTTTTAATGTTTATTAAATTAATTTTATTAAATATTATTGTAAAAGTATTTAGTTTTTGGACTTTTTTAACAAAAAAAATATAAATATAATCTGATCCCACTTTTCCGCCAAATATTTAATTGTATTTAACTAAATTTAGATAATATATCTAAATTTAAATTAAATTTAGCATTAATTTAGGAAAAATTTATTAATTTTGATCAAAAAACCCCCAAAAAATTGGCGGCTAACAAAAAGTCGACAAAAGTAGCTTATCGTGAACCAAATGATAGAGCGGGAAAATAAATCTAAATTTTTTAATTTAAAATAATTTTTGTCAAATTCCTCCCTTCTATCACAATGCCTGGTAATATTAATAATTTTAAGCAATTTACAAAAAAAAATTTACAATTTTTATATGGTATGAGGAAAATTATTTTAAAAATATTTTTACTTATAATATTTAAAAACATATTTAATATTTGTTTAACAAGTATACCAATAATATATAATTAATAATCAATTTATAATACTTACTACAAACAATGAGCTGCGGTTATAATCCAATAACTATTTAATATTGATCCAGTACATTGATAACTAAAACGTCTATTTCTAAATTAAAATTCAAAAATTTTTAGTTTTAATATTTTTGGATTAGTTTGCATAAAGATAGTTTAATCTTTGTAAAAATTAAAGTTAAAATTAAATTTTTAAAATTAATTTAATTAAAATATTTTTAACTGTAACAAATGCCAAAATAGTTTGGTTTTTTATATTTTGTTCAATTCCAGTATGTAGTTAAATCCAACATATCCAAATCTAAAAATTACGGTATGATTATTTAAATTCTAGCAATTAAAAACTAAATTTACTATGCTAAATTTTAAGTAGAGTAATATTTAAAATTAAATAAAATTTTTATTTCTGACATTAATTATTTTAATTTTATTTTTATAAAAACATTTGCAAATTTACTATATATTGCAAACAGTATATAGTTATTTGTAGTGCATCCAAGGTGGCGGCCATCTCATTGGATACAATACGAAGGTGATTACCAAAACTAAACTGACCAGTGTCTTTAATAAATTTTGTAGAGGTTTTACCGTGTGTAAATTTTTTAAATATTAAAAATAATTTATTAAGGCTTAATATATTACAGATTGCAACAGAATTAATAAAACTGAATGTATTTTTTCAATAATTTTTTTATTTTAACAGAAAATTAGAAAAAAATTAAGTTATCTTTGGACAATTAAAAATGTAAAAAAACAAAGCTAAACAAAAATTACATTAATAATAATTAATTCCAGTGCGACATAATTAAAGAAAATAATTTACAAATTAAAATTAGTAGCCAGTAGTAGAAATAGTCGCACTCCAGAGCAAAAAATAAATCAGGCAGAAAAAATGTAGCGAAAATCAAAAACCACCTAGGCAGAAAATCAATCACACAAACACCATATAAACTTATATA
>JAQFXP010003384.1:0-12639 GCA_034693685.1 Belba bartosi | reverse complement strand
AATTTTGTTTTTATTTCCGCTCTTATAAGAAGAGCTCTTCCGTCTTCTTATTTAGAAATTATGTTTTGATTTGTTTTATTTTATTTAAATTATTTAATATTTTCTAATACATTTTATGAAGTTACAAAACATTTGATTTTTATATTTAATTTAATTTATTTTAAACTTTACACAACATTATATTTTTATGTTAAGAGATATTATCGATTCAAATAGCAAGCTCATTTCAATAATTTCATAACAATTTTTATTTATGAAACTGTGATAATAGATTTTCATATAAATTACCTGTAAATTGATTGTTATTCGATTTAAAATGAATCCGCTTATATTTTTGCCTGATTAGTATTGCTATTTATTCTTTAAACAATCTTAAATTTATTGCTTAAAATTGTTTTAAATATTTTGTTAAAATATAAAGTTTTTTACTCATTAACCAATTATTAAAAGTTTTGTTTTTTAATTAAATATTTGTTTAATGAAATTATTACTTTTTTTAAATAAATAAATTAAATATAATATTTATTTTATTTATTAGTTTTTATTAAATAAGTATTTAATAATTTAGTTTAAAAAAAGACTTAATTTAATTTATATTAAAATTAGGGATTGAGAAGATCGGCCGATCCAGGGGGAGGGGGCGGATCAGGGGAGGGATTTTCCAACAATTTTGACCAAAAACCCAGGGGGGATATCGGGGATATCGAAATAATAATTCTTTTTGACCGCAATCTCATTGATTGGTCGATGAGTTGTTGAGTAAAAGTGGCCAAAAGTCTAATAATTTGAAGAGTATTAATAAATTTATTCAACTAATCCAACAAGTACACTACAGTACAGTACAGTACAGTATGATTCAATTGAACTTTTATCACGTATAGATGCAGTTTGCTTGTGTTTGTTAACTATTAATAACGCAA
This sequence comes from Belba bartosi, assembly GCA_034693685.1. Taxonomy (NCBI): domain Eukaryota; kingdom Metazoa; phylum Arthropoda; class Arachnida; order Sarcoptiformes; family Damaeidae; genus Belba; species Belba bartosi. The sequence goes on along the minus strand of JAQFXP010003384.1, from coordinate 11,719 downwards.
TTCTTGTATTAGCGGTAATTTATTTTTAATCGATAGTAAAATATAATTAATTTGTTTGATATCTGAAAACAAATCTGTTCTTTGAAAGCAATGCTTTCGAATTGAATGCAAACTATTATTAATTAACTCTTCGTCGAAGTGGCCGTAAAATAGACCCAAATCTATGAGTCCATAGAGTTTGCCCATAAAGAAGATGTTCCGACAGAGCCTCATGAGGTCGTCATCGCTGCCATCGATCGCACATTTATTCTTCTGAAGACAAACGCCTTTACAGTCAATGAAATCGCAGTCATTGTTGTCATTGCAATGACTCAAAGATTCAATTGAATCGATGACTGATTTTTTGGTGTAAATCATGTCTGAGTCGATCAAAACGAGTTGTCCGGCAATGAACCCGAAGTGTTCGAACTTAATGTCACATAACTCTAACTTTGGTTTAATTGTTTCAAAGTTTACTAAAAACTCCAAAACTTTTAATCCGATTTCTATACGTTTTTGTAAACTTTGTTCAGAAAAAGTCAAATACTTTGGCGTAAAATATGACAAATCGAGGATATGGTCGGCGTATTGGACGGCATAAAAGTGACCACAAGTGCCGACAATTGCTGGAAATATAGTCGAATAGAATTGACTCAAAACAAACTCATTGTCTTGTATTAGAAGCCATAGATTCAAAAGCGATGTTTCATTCAATTGGTTACCAAATGTAGTCATTGTTCCCGAAGTTAATTGATTTATAAAATGATAATCAGTATTGTTTGGAGCCGTCGGTCGCAACCAATTGCCGAACCGTTCGGTCATCACATCATTAATCGCTTTAATAATCAATTGTTTGTTGTTTTTGAAGTAAGTTTTCCACAAATTATTTCCAATCAATTCAAAAGAGGTTAAAGTCCTGGCCTTCAGAACCAATTTCTTAAATATGTTCTTATTTTGATTGTCGTATAAGTGTCCGACAAATACGTAATCCTTTCCATTGTGGCCATCGATGTTCGGACAGTCTATTAGTTTCAAACTATTTGTATCGCATAATGAGTGACACAAAGAGCCCACAAATTCTTTCCTTTCATACGATAAACAAATTTCATTCAAAGCATTGAATTTCAATTCATTACACTTTAACTCAATTCTAAGTTTATTCAAATTATTTAATATAAAAACTAAAATACTTATTGAAAATATTAAAATAATAAAAAACTTTTTTCTTCTTATTAACAAAACATGTTTTAGAAAAGAAAACACTTTTGAATACATTGTTATTCATTGAATAAATTAATTTAAATTAATTAAATGACATAAAGGCGTAAATTTAAAGAGTATTCAAAAGTTTGTAAACAAACCCAAAACATGTGCTAAAAATTAAATGTGAGTGACATCTATGCGTGAAAGTAAGCATGATAAACATGAAAATTTAGATTGCTAAAATACAATGCAAAGTATTCTGTTCCAAAGTTGTATCGCATACCAGAATTTGTATAAATAATCATAAATAACCGAAACTTCAAATAATTTAAAGTCCAAAACACATAAATACAGTAATAGTATTAAGCAGTTCTCGAATTACTCTCTCCCAACACATTCTCTCGACTGCTTCGGCGAACGCATTATTGGTCTCAGTATAGATCAATTGCTGATGAAGAAGACAGGCAGTCTTCGAAACTGTTCAAAAATATTACAAGTTTGTAATCAATTAACGTTGTGAACTAAAGTAAGAATTACTTTTATCATTAAACAATGCAAAGTGTTGTTAAATTTTAATAAATTTATTTCTAGTGAAAGATTTCAAAAGTTTTTTCTCAAGGTTAAAAATTTATATTTTAAGTATGCTAATTTTTTATTTAATTATAAAATAATTGAAAATTACTATTAATTTCTTAGTTTATTTTGTTATAATTGAATATGGATTTTATACAAGCTAGAAATAATTTTCAAATACACCAAAAATATTAATATTTTTTATTATAATTTGGTTTTAATCAAATTATGCTATTTATTAGTATGTAATTAATGTTAAAATTACTGGAATATAAAAAATTATTTATTTAATGTTTGAAAAGGGTTTATAAAATAATTTAAGTTAAAACAAAGTATCAAAACTATTTTATGTATTTTAATTTTATTTAATTATTTTAAAATATATATTAATTATATATATATATATTTAAAATGTAAATTATATAATTATAAAATATATTTTAATATACTTAAATATTAAATACAGTATATTGCCTTCTACTCGAATTATGATTGTCGAAATATTAAATTTTAAAAATATAATAAAATCTTGTTTATATATGGCATAAATTTTGTCAAAGTTAAAATTATTTTTGAAACGGATCTATTAACTTAAAGTTTTAAATCTTTTGGTATTAACATTGCTATACACATATAATAATTATTGCTAAATATTGTACATTACATTGAAATATTTTCAAATTAATGCTTGCTAATTGAACTCTAAATTCTTGTTTTAAAATTTTAAATTAAACCTATTTAAATTAATTTTTTGTGTTTTAATAAAATAAATTAGATTTTTAAAGTTTAAAAAGTTTTTGATGAAAAGTAATTTATTATTACTAATTAATATAATTTAGTATGTTGATACTAGAATTCAAATAAATATATGCTCGATTAAATTTATGCGTCTATTGAGTCATTATTCTGAATATAATGAACCAAAACTTAATTCAAATCATATTAATTATATTTATATATACAATCAAATTAGAAAATAAGTTCAATTCATTCATTCATTGTTTGGCATAACTTGTTTTGATTTAACCGTAATTTTCTCTACATTTATAGTTTGTTGCCTTTTAGACTAAAAGGAAATTCGAGCCTTTTTAGGCACAATTGACTTTTTAGTTTAAACAAAATAAGAACAGACTTAGATTTAATTGTAGACTTGCGCCAAATTATGTGATTCAACAGTTGCTTAGATAATTTTATGATTTAAAAGTAAAACTTTTATTATGTTTTATTCAGTGCTATTTCAAAACTCATTGCATTCAAGTACTCTGTATTTTATATTGTTTGCAAGTTGCAATATAGTGAGGAAATTATCATTTTTACTGATAATTTGCTGATAAATTTAAACAAAATAATGTGAAACACCTACTCTATCCGACTTATTGTGTTTAGAAGTTCCCATTTTTTAAAGTTATGCTTATTATTGTTATACATATTATATATTGCAAAATTGAATTCAATTGTTATTTGTTTGAATAGTTAATTAAATAATGAATATTATGCTAAAACATAAAAGTTTCATCTGAATAGAAGTGCTTAAAATATAGATATCCATACAATTTGTTTGTTCAGCAATTAATTTGTTTTTGTTAACTCTAGTCTCGAAAGTTCAATACCATTAATAAAGTAAAACTCTATTTGCGTTCAAAACAGTTATAATTAGTAAAACTCGTGATTTTAAACAGTTATAGATTACTATCTCTTTAACTTCAAATTCTCAGTTATTGAGTAATTGATTTTTATCCAAAAGTTTTATCTATTACTCATTGATTATGAATAATACAAATAATAATAACAAGAATCAAAATATTGATTCGGATTTTATTCCATTTAAAAACTCAACCGATTCGACAAAAAATTTCGGCAATAATTGTCAAAAAGATAATCCGTTTTATAGCGATTGGAAATCGAAACGAAGAGAACTTTTTGAGGAAAAGTATGCGATTGAAGAGAAGTCGTTAGAGAGTACTAAAGAAACGTTGAGTTCGATCATAGAAAGTGAGAAAATTGGTGTCAAAACTGGTAGAGAATTAGTTCGACAAAGAGAGACATTGAGTAGAGTTGAGGACAAATTGGAGTCAATTAATGGACATTTGAATGAAAGTCAGAAACACTTGAAATCAATGAAAAGTATTTTTAGTGGATTTAAAAGTTATTTCTCAAAAAACAAAAATCAAAATCCAAGCAATGGTTTCGATAATAATTGTGAAACCGATTCGATAGAAAAAAATAATTATTTCGAATATAAATCTTCAATCGATTCAATTGAAGAGACGAAAGGAATCGCATTTAGTAATGACTCGAATCGAACTGATTCCGCATTTTTCGATTCGGATCATCAGAATCAGAAGCCACACAACGAAGCGATTGATTATTGGAATAAATCGAATGAATTAAACGATAAAATTGACGACAATTTAAATGAAATCGATTTAGGGGTCGAAAGACTAAAACAGTTGTCTTTGAATTTGGGAAATGAAATCGATTCACAAAACTGTTTAATCGATAGAATTACTAAACAAACCGATAGAACAGAACTTAGAATTAATCGTCAAAACGATCAAATGAAACGAATTCTTAAAAATTAATTCATTTCTCGATCTATTGCTTTTAGTTTAAAACATATTAATTAATTCAATTTTAATATAATTTAATTGTTAATTGATTTTAATAAATAAACAAATCTTTTTAAATTTAACCAGCACGGTTAAAATATTTATTCCAAACTTGTATTGCGTCAATCAATTTCGTTTAGAATTAGTTATTTGTTTTAATTCAAAATATAAAAAAGATTCTATGAATACGACTTTGACTACAAATATTCGCGTATCACATTCAAAATAATACTATTTAGCCATAACCAGAAACTTTGTTTTTCGGTCCAAAATAACAATATTCACCCAATTAACCTCCCGGTATAATCTTAACTTAAGTCAAATTAGAGTTTTAAAACTTTAACTTGATAATAACATATTTATTAATATATACTTGTGTTAAAAAAATAAAATATGAATCAAATTGAGTTAAGATGTTTAAAATTTTTTATTTTCTGTTTTGGAGCGAAAAACAAACTGACCATAACCAAGATTTTTTTCAATAATAAATTTAGTAGCGATTTCCTAAGAATATCTTAACTCAAACTACATTCACGGATCAATTTCATATAAAAAAAATTTTTATCATCTATTTGAGTAATTTTATAGCAATTAAATGTTTTATCAATAAACTTATTTAATCAAATTATTTATTTTCAAAATTAAACAAGTATAAGTTGATTAATAAAAAGTAAAACTTAAATAGAATTGGTCTGTGAATGTATTTTAAGTGGAGATATTTTTAGAGAATCGCTACTAAATTTATCATCGAGAAAAAAAGTTACTTGGCCATAACCTAGTACCAGATTTGAGTTTTTTCCTAGAATATTTCAAATTTGTGTAGGTTAATTATCTAGAATAAGTATTGTGTTTTATATACAAGTATCGTTTTATATTTTATGTAATATATAAACTTAATATAAATTATAGAAAAAGAAATAAAAATATTTACGTTATTAATATGTTTGAGTAATTTTAAAGTTAAAAAAAATTTTGCTTATTAAATATAGTTCAATAATTATGTTTTTTTGTGATGTGAGTAATCTTTAATTCTAGTCATTATTTTATTGCAAAATAACATGGGTAAATTTAATTTATACATATTTTATTGATTTTTTAATTAAGTAATTTTTAGATTGTTATGAAAATACTTTAGAAAAAAACTCCGATCCAGTAAGTGGCCCATAACTTGTACTAACTTGTAAATTCAAAAAACTAAAACTTGGCATAAGTTCACTTGTTTTCAAGTTTAAAGATTATTCTTTTAATTGTCTGATTATTAATGCAAAGATAGTCCAAAAAAGACAGTATAAGTTAAACTCATCTCAACTCAAAATAATTATTTTTGATAATCTTTGTAATAAAAATGTACTAAATTACATAACGTTAAGTACAGTAACTTATTTTATATTCACTTGTATCTTGAACATACATAAAAATGTAATCTGACAGGTGAGCATATTAATAAAATTAATAATTTAATACCAAGCACTTTTTAGATAAGAGTACTTTTAAGATAATATTCGTTACTAAAATTTCTTATCTTAAATAATTTCTAAAATTCAAATCAAATAACTTTAATATAATACTAAAATTTATTATGGTAAAATTAAAATACCGGTAAATGAGAAATTAAAAATATACTTGATTCAATGCTTTTTTATCGCTAGTTATTCAATCACTAATATCATAGACATTTAAATTAATATTAAAAAAGAATAATTAATTATTTATTGAATATTTTAGATTAAAATTTAAATACAGATCTATTTTATTGATTAATCAATAAAAGAACAATTAATTGGTTATTAATAACTTATTATAAATACAATGAAAGAACACTTTCTGTTAAATATTGATATTATATCGAGAAATAAAGCTTTTAAACTAAAACTGATTCAACAGTCCGTTAATTCAGTAAAATTCGTTCCAAATTAATAATTGATTGAAATGAGTGGTCGAATCGGTTTTCAGCACTTATTTACATACATTTCAAAACGTATTCCTATTTTCGACTCTTTATTCTCTTTCGTTTATTCACTGATTTCTGAGACGTTTTTTCGGTGACCTTTGCCTTCGGCGACGAATTCGACCGTAGATTAGATCTCGAATTCGTTTTGAGTGGCGTTTCAATCATTTTTGATCTGATATTCAACTGTCGAGTCTGTCGGACAACCACTTCCATCGGCTCGATCTCTACTGTTTCGAGCGATTGATTTCGAAGTCGTTTTGTATTAGTTTTTGGAGTTCTTTGAGATTTTCGTTTCGAAGTTTTGGTCTCTTTCTGAGGCTGTTGTTGTCGATCGTCTTTCATCGACTTGAGGGCACTTTTCTTGTCGTATTCACTCATTCGTCGCTTCAAGTCCTCTAACTCTGCCTTCAGTTCAGCCATTGTTTGATCCTTTTCTAAGGAAACCTTTTCTGCATCCCTGGCCTTACTCTTGAGTCCCGTAATCTCTCTCTTGAGAGTCGAAAAGTCCTTTAATTTGACTTTGAGTTCATTGAACTCTTTTTTGATAGTGTTTTGCGAAGTTTGCATTTGTTTTATCAAATTATTTGATTTATTCATATCCTGATCGCCAAACGAACTGATTCTTGTCGTCGAATACAATGCCGTTCCTCCAGAAGTCGATGGAAGCGATCGGTGACACGAACTCATCGACGAACTGAGAGGCACGACAGTCGTCATAACATTGTTAGAAGTGGACAGTTTGCTTTTGAGCGACGGCGCTATCTTCTCCTCGAAGTACTCCATAGCCATCGACGATATGTCCCGCAATTCCTGTAAGAGCTCGTGAACTCGCGGAGGGTTTGGGTTGTTCTGAATGAACCGCAACACTCGATAGATCTCATCGATCACTTTGCCCGGAATGAAACAGCACAGGTTCATCTCCACATACTTCATATATGTCATACCTGTTGGCAGTCAAACACTATTAGTTCGATTCGATTCGCAATCAATCACCGATTCATTACTTCCTATCGAACTCAATGTCTATACTATTGAAACTCAATTGCAAACACTTATGAATACAAAACCTAATTTCAAACCAGAAAATGAACCCTATTTTCACTAAACATACTCTTTTGTCGACATCAGAAGCACTCAATTAAATGATGGATAATAGGGTCAATCATTAAACCGTTTGAGCGGTAAAGTCAACACATTATTAGTCTTAGGTTTGATACTAATTACCGATAATTAGGTTTATAATTATGTCTATATTTGTAGATAAAAAGATTATATAAAGAAAATATCGAAATATAATACAACTAATGTATTGACAAAATGACTAAATTATCTAATATTTAATATTTGAATCATTTGTTTATGCTTTGAATATCTATTGAAATAATTTAATTGATTTAAAGTAAATCAAATTCGAATAGATTTGAAGTAATTGTAAAAACATTTAGAATTAAATTATAAAAAGAAATAACAAAAAGCGAATCAATATATAAGTCTAAAAGCATTGATAAGTCTAAGTATAGACTAAGAGTTGAAGATAAGAACAACTGACCCAATAAGGAAAGTCTGGTCTCAATGGCGGACAAGACATCGCAGTGTCGGGCGAGTGCGTGGGACCGGCGCTCGGACTCTCGTCGGGGCAGTTGTGTCTTCACCCGTTTGAAGCAAATCGCGTGATATTTCTCGACTCTAACGAACCCTCTGTTCAACAGTCGTTGACAACAGGAGTCGAAAAGACGACAAACCGATCGGATTCTCGCGATTTCGTCGTATGATATGTAACCGAATATTAGTTCCAAAAGTTCTATCGGAAGATCACAAATGCTGTCAATCATTAGATTGTAAACCATTTTAATAGAAATTAACTAAATTTAGCAAAAATTGATTTCAAATAAACAATTTTTGTGATCAATAATACGTAAAATGGTTTAAAACTCTGTTTATAATTGTGGAGCCGTTCACACATTAAGTTCGAACTTAGGGTTTGATTCATTCACTCATTTAAGCGCTTCAAACACTTAACATAAGCATTAAGGGTATTACAAATTGCTATATTTGGGCGTTACTTTGTATGTGAATAATAATTTCCAAAATTTATTCTCATTGTAAAAAGACTTTCATTTAAATGTGTGACGTTTTATGCTTTTTCCTTAGAGTTTGTAAGTATTAAAAAGGCCCAAATTGTATTAAATTAAATTTAGTTAAACTTACAATAAAAAATCGTAACTAATACAATTAAATTTTTAATCTTAATTTGTTTATATTAAGTTAATTATATAAATTTACAATAAATATATAATATCCAAAATTATTTAGCGGTTAAACAACAAGATAAATTAAAAAATAATTAAAACAAATTATATGATTTGCTAAACGAGAATAACCTTATGTTTGAGTTAAGCCCTTCTTTAGCTAACAAATGAATCAGCGATTTGTATAAGAAATGCCAAAACAGAGAAACAATTGAATTGAAATCAAATCAAATAATTTGTTTAAAAGTTTTTATTTAAATTAAATTAATTCTTAAATACAGTAATGGATAAGAAAAACGAGGGAAGCGTTAAAGTGGGGGTAAAAGGGACGGAAGCGAAGGGCAAAGAGGCAGTGGTGGGCAGTGGCAGTGGCAGTGGTAGTGGTAGTGCCGAACCGGCCGTCTCTAAGGTTGTGGTCCATCCACTGGTTCTGCTGTCAGTGGTCGACCACTTCAACCGAATGGGCAAAATAGGGAACCAGAAGCGAGTGGTCGGCATATTATTGGGTTCTCTCAAAGCCAAAGGCATTCTCGACATATCCAACAGTTTTGCCGGTATTTCAGATCTCAATACAAACCCTCTTTCGATCGATTGTTCATTAATTGCATTAATTGACTATTTATGACATTAAGTGCCGTTCGATGAGGACGAGAGGGACCGGAGTGTCTGGTTCTTAGATCACGACTATCTCGAGAATATGTACTCTATGTTTAAGAAAGTCAATGCAAAGGAACGGATCGTCGGTTGGTATCACACGGGCCCTAAGCTCAACCAAAACGACATTTCCATCAATGAGCTGATCCGGAAGTACTGCCAGAACTCAGTTTTGGTGATAATTGATGCGAAACCGAAAGACTTGGGACTCCCGACTGAGGCGTACATAGCGGTGGAAGAGGTCCACGACGACGGCTCCCCGACCTCTAAGACATTCGAACACGTGTTGAGTGAAATTGGCGCCGAAGAGGCTGAAGAGGTCGGAGTCGAACACCTGTTGCGAGACATCAAAGACACGACTTTAGGCACTTTGTCTCAAAGAGTGACCAATCAGTTGATGGGTCTGAAGGGTCTCGAATCGCAGATCGATTCGATTCGGAAGTATTTGGAGTTAGTGGTGACCAACAAACTGCCGATCAATCATCCGATCATTTACTTACTTCAAGACATCTTCAATCTGTTGCCGAACACTGCGAACGAGCTATTCGTGAAGTCGTCGTTTGTTAAGACCAATGACCAGATGCTTGTCGTCTATTTGGCCGCTTTGGTCCGATCGGTGATAGCTCTTCACAATCTCATCAATAATAAGATCACTAATAGAGACGCAGAGAAGAAGGAAAGCCTTCCCAAGGATTCCAAAAAGGATAGTAAGGACTCAACCGCTGAGAAGGACAGCAAAGACTCGAAGGACTCGAAGGACTCGAAAGACTCGAAAGACGTCAATGAGAAGAAAGATACCGATTCTGAGGCTAAAAGTAAAAAGTCTTCGAAATAAAAATTAATTTAAATTAAACGCATTATTTGTATATTGTTTTTAAGTGCTTTTGCTTTTCAATAAAAATTTTCAACTATTTCTGATTTTAAATTTTGGTTTTATTGTTCTTTTCTCTCATTTAATACATATTTAATGAATTTTACCCGTTATGTACCGGTAATACTGTATGTAATATGTTATGTGGCCATGGTACAATTCCTTATTTTGATGTTTTTAACCAAAACCAATAGTTACCATGGCGGTGTTAATCATTAATAATTATTATGTAATTAGTAGTGATCTGAAGACATTTCTGCCATCAGATAATAATTAGATCAATTAGTGGTTATTTATAGTTATTTTAAAATAAAATTAACATTTTTATTATATTAATATTTTCTTAATTTTTATTTTTAGTCGTAATTTATAGTCTAAATAACAGTTGCGTCAGTTATTTATGAAATGAGATGAGAAAATGAGACAGACTCCGGGCCCTAATCATTATATATTATATAATACCACAACCCTCGTCGAAAATATCTAATACCGCCACTGGCGCTCTTTACACGAATAACGGTAATTGTTTTTTGTAAATTAGCTTTTGATTAGAATTTGAATTTAAATTAATTTAAATTAATTGAAATTAATTTGTTGTAATAATTATTAATAACAATTATTGTTTGAATATACAGCAGTTGTCAAAACTAAGTTTATAACTAAAACTCTATAATTAAATTATCCTTGATTAATTCATTATAAATTTTTTTATTGCAATTGAGCCCTGAAATACATCGTTATGTAACAAAACAGGTTTTAGTATAAATGGCTTATTATTTGCGTCAAAATTTAGAATTAAAATAATAAGTAAAAAATACAAACAAATTTACAAAAATTGCACTAGTTTATTGTAATAAGATTTTACAAGGGCCCCGTACTCGCTCATAAAATTATTTGATAATTTTTATTTTCTTAAGTTTAAGATTAATTTGATCTGTTAACATTAAGTTAAATTATATCGGCAAATAAATATAATAAATCATTAATTTAATAAGCCCGTTTACTAAGATTCTATTGCAATTTAGTTTTAATAATTAAATAGTGTTTTCAATGATTGCTTACGGAAAAAAGATTATATTTACATCTTTTATAAACTTTATTAATACAATAGTAAAAACAAACTATTTGTTAATTAAAGTCTCATATCTATATCAATTTTGCTTAATTATTAATTTCTTATAAATTTATATTTATATAAAACACATTGACATAAACAAAAATTAACATAACAGTAATAAATAAGTTTAATATTTCAATCAGATAAATATAAGCAGCGATGGGCGCATTCTAAATGTTTGTTAACTTTTATATCAAATGTTAAGCATACAAAAACAATATATCTGCATAGTCTGCTGCATAGCTTTTCCTGAGTTCCAGTGAGGCTAATGAGAAAAGATAGGCTACAAATCAGTTCACATATTATTTTGACAAAAATATTTATTGTTAAGTTAGATTATTAAATATTTGAAGCATTTCTATTGGTTGACGCAGAATATACGGTAGTCGCCAAAATTAACTCTCAAGCTTAAACGCAATTCATTTAAATGCGCTTGGTCAGCGAAACGCAAAAGATAAGAAATCAAAATGTTTGTTAACTTTTATACCATTTGTTAAGCATACAAAAACAGTA
>JAQFXP010003383.1:0-12641 GCA_034693685.1 Belba bartosi | reverse complement strand
CTAACCCGCCATCAGATGGCGTCACAACAGTCTGCGGCCAAACAGTCGGCGAACAGTCAGAGCAGTCAAAGGCATAACTATTGCGATTACACTAGACTTACGGTTCAAAACCGGCTTATGCGCCACATGTGCGCCAGTCCTCAGCCAACCCAACACACCCAACATACGCAACAGCCCCCACACAACCCCCAACAGTCCCAACCGCTGCCGTTTGTGCGCAAAGCGGTGATTGAGTGGACGCCCGAAGACGTGAACCAATGGCTCAAAATGATAGGTATGTCTGAACACCAATCGAAGTTCGAATGCTTTAATGGCCCGAAATTGATCCGATTGGACAACAATGCACTGCTGGCACAGGGCATACGACAGCAGCAGCACCGGATCTATTTGCTCGACAAACTCAAGCAACAGCTCTGCAAAAATCATCACTGAATCCAATTACCACTCAATCCTATTACTAATACTAAACCAATTATACGGCTTTGACCTAACAATCAGTTTATCTCTCTTTTAGTATTAGTCGTTATTTCAATAAGAAATCAAATTTTAATTATTTATTTAAATTTTTATTTATTTTATTAATTATTTGATTAATATTTTTAGTTTAACTTGTTAAGTTCAAATTTTGTGCAATATTTTATTGAGAATAGAACAACAATTAAATGACAACAAAAATAAATAATAAGCAAACATGGTGATTTCTAAATTAAACTAATATTTGTTTAATTATATAATAATTTGTATTATTTTATTTAGGTTTTTATACTTGTATAATTTTCATATGGTTAGTTTGTATTTATCAAGTAAATTTTTCTTAGTAATTTTACCTAGAACATAATAAGTTATAATTAACATGAATGAAAGTATTGTATTATTTTGTAAATTTTATGATTTTGAATATAATTTCTTCTTTAAGTCCAGTTTTATATACAAATTAAAGTAAAAAATTTTGAATTAATAATTGTATTTCATATTTGTTCGTTAAATATATTATGTTTTATATTTTGACAAATTTAGGAGTTTTTGTAAAATTTTTGTATAATTTATAAATTTTTTTTCGTCGAAAATATAAACTTTCAATTAATTGCGAAATGAATTTGTATTAAAAAGCGAACAATAATTTCTATCAACCAATTAAGTGATTGAATACTATATCGAATGTTTGGAAATAAGTTTATGAAATATTTGCTCATTTATTGAATTGAAAAATCAAACTTTGATTACAAGTTGTAATAATCATTAAATATCGTGTTTTCTCTCTCTTTCGCATTATTTCTAATTAATTAGAATTATTGATAAAAAAACAAATTTAATTGAATTCGTAAATAAAATTAATTGATTATTAATTAATGTTTTGTAATTTTATTTAATATAATTATTTTTAATTCAAGTAAACTTGAATTTTTAAACTTTGATTTAAAATTTTTAATTAATATTAGAATCCCCAGAGGGGGTCGAAGGTGTTTGGGTTTAGTTTTAGTGGAACAAAGGCAACCCCTTTAATTTAAAATTATTAAACTTTATCTGAAGTAAAAATATTTTTAATAATTTGATTTATTAAAATAAAAATATAGTAAATTTTTTAAATAATGATAGGCTTTTGCATATCCAATAATAAATAACAAATGTTGAATATTTTATTTAAATGTTTATTTATAAATTGTTACAGTTACAATTAGCAACAGATACATAGTATTGCGACCTTAAAAATTAAAAATATTAATTGGGTAGGTTAAAATTAAAAAATTATTTATTGTTTTGAAATGGTAATCTAAAAAGTGCAATTTTATATTTTTTAATTATTTAACTAAGATTCTTTAACTTACAATTTTTAAAATCAAATAATTTTTTAATTTTAAATTAACTAATTTAAATTTGACTATTTTTATACATTTTAAATTAAATTTGAATCAACTATAAAAAAAGTTTATTAAAAACAATTTTTTTGTTGTAAAATTTTCAAATAAAATTTTAATATTGTTTAATGTTTAATATAATTTTATAGATATTTAAAAGTACTTTACTACAATTTGTCAAGTTAAATTTTTATTCAAGCTCGTTTAGTTTGGATAATGCTAACAATGTTAGAAATAACAAATAATTCCAATTTAAACAAATAAAACATTTAAATTGAGAAGGAATTCGAAACTATAAAATTTTTGAATCATAACTTAATTTCTATTTTATCACTAATTGATTTGCAATTCAAACTCTAATTACTTTTACATTTTTATGCTAATTGATTATTATTTTAAATTATATCTAATATTAGCTTTATCTCTAATAATAATCTAACTGAATTATGACTCTAACTCTATGACTCTAACTCTATGACTCTATGACTCTATGACGGGCAACACTACTTTGACTACCCCTAAACTACCCCAATAAACTACCCCTAAATTACCCCTATAAACTACCCCTATAAACTATCCCTATAAACTACCCCTATAAACTACCCTTATAAACTACCCCTATAAACTACCCCTATAAATTACTACTATAAACTACCCTTAAACTACCCCTAAATTACCCCTATAAACTACTCCTATAAACTACCCCTAAATTAACCCTATAAACTACTCCTATAAACTACCCCTAAATTACCCCTATAAACTACTCCTATAAACTACCCCTGTAAACTACCCCTATAAATTACACCTAAACTACCCTTATAAACGTCCCCTATAAACTACCCATAAACTACCCCTAAACTACCCTTATAAACAACCACTATAAATTACCCCTAAACTACCCCTATAAACTACTCCTAAACTACCCCTAAACTACCCCTATAAACTACCCCTAAACTATCTTTAAACTACCCCTATAAAAATTATTTATTTTCAACGATCTTAATTTATTTATTTATTTGAAATTTTATATAAATCATAAGAAATAAATTTTAACAATATTTAGCAATATTCTTGTTTTAATTTTATAAATTAACATTATTAAAATAAATACATTTATAACTTATAAATAACAAATAATACAATAATAAGAATAATATTTATTAAAAATAAGTTTTAATATTAAATTATTAATTAATATGATAATTATAAATAATTATATTTTAAAAGCCTAAAATTTTTAATTTGTTTTTTTTAATTATTAAGTTATTTTAATATACAGTTTTTAATAATTAAATAATTAGATTTATAATATTTTAATTTTATCAATGTTTATATTGACAAATCGGATATATAAATACAATAAATATATTATTTCAATAAATTATTTTACTTGAATTTTATTAAAATTTTTTTTAATAATCTAATTTATATTTTATTGATTGTTTACAAAAAAAATGTTTTTACGTTATTTTTTATTTTAATAGTAGTCAAATTATAAAGTAAGTTAAAAATGCGTATATATATATTTTGTTTTATTACTATATTTTTTAAATGTTATAATAAAATTACAAACTTGTTATAATAAAAATTAAACTATGTTTAAAATTTAAATTACAAAAATAAAACTTTATTTAATTAAAAAATTATTTAACATTTATTAATATACTAATATATTTTAAAATATTTTTTGTGATAAGTTATTTTATTAATAAATAAACTATTAAAACTAAATTGCAATAATATTTAGTTGAATTTATTAATTCTGTTTATATTTATTTTTAAAAAATATTGTTTGAATAAAATATTAAAGTGTTTAATAAAATTATGTTTCCAGCTTGAAATCATTTCATCAATAAATTTTATTTTAAAGTAAAAGGTTTAAAAAAAATTTGCAGCTAAGAAATCATCTTTAGTTATTGGATCTGAGATTTTATCTAGGATATTTCAAATTTGTGAAAGTTAATTTATTTAAAAAAAGATTTGTTTTATATATTAATATTGTTTAATATTATATAAAATATATATAAAGATAATAAATTAAAAGAAAAACAAAACAATACTTTTTACTAATACGTTTGAAAATCATAAACATTATTTAATAGATATAGTTTCATAATTAAATTTTTTGAAGTTTTAAGTAATATCTAGTTTTAGGCATTATTTTGATAATTTTTAATTTAATTAATATATTTTCAATTTAATAACAAGATTAATTTTAATTTGTACATATTTTATTAATATGTTTTTAAAAAAGTAATTTTTATATTGTTATAAATATACTCTTTAAAAAATAAAAAATTTTAACTAATTATGTTACTCAAAATATATAAAATAAAATTATAAAAATTATATTTTGGTTTAGGAATTTTAATATTGTTTGAAATAAAATTTAATCTATACTTAATTGAAAAATTTAAAAAAACTTAATAATTGTAAAGCATAAAATTTAAATATTTTTAGTTGTTTTTAAAAAATTATTATATCAAAAATTTTAATTGAATAATGTTATTTTTAATTTAAACATTTTAAAATTATTTACTAGTATTATTTATAAAATAAAAAAAGTAATTTTTTACATTTGATACTAATCACAATGAATAATGTTGCCTTAAATTAAAAATAGTTTGATAGGGGTAGTTTACGGGTAGTTTATAAGGGTAGTTTATAGGGGTAGTTTAGGGGTAGTTTATAGGGGTAGTTTAGGGGTAGTTTATAGGAGTAGTTTATAGGAGTAGTTTAGGGGTAGTTTATAGGGGTAGTTTACGGGTAGTTTATAGGGGTAGTTTAGAGGGATAGTTTATAGTGGTAGTATAGGGGTAGTTTAGGGGTAGTTTATAGGGGTAGTTTAGGGATAGTTTATAGTGGTAGTATAGGGGTAGTTTAGGGGTAGTTTAGGGATAGTTTATAGTGGTAGTATAGGGGTAGTTTAGGGGTAATTTATAGGGGTAGTTTAGGGGTAGTCAAAGTAGTGTTGCCCGTCGATATTAATAAATATTTTTAAAATTCCAATATTTATATAAATTAATCTAATATTTATAGTTAACATAAAAATTATTTTAACAATTTGTCTATTTGCATATATATCGTTTAATTAGCACTCAGATTTTGGAAATTATTTATTAAACAAATAAATTGAAAAATTTATTTAATAATAAAAATATGCAAAAATATTATTATAAAAATGCAAATTAAGTTTATTATTGTTTAATTTTATAATCATCAAAAATTTGATAACCAAACATTAAAATAATAAAAAATTATATAATAAAAATAATTATATAAACATAATTACAGTTTGTTTAAAATAATTAAAATATTGATTATATTAATATGCAAAAAAATACTGTAAAAGTAAAAATTTTATAATATCAGTCCAAAAGCATACATTAGGAACATATACATACAAATTAAAAGAACCTATACAAAAAGCATATAAATTTTACAATTAATCTAGTTTAAATTGTGAACAGAGTGAAATTCAGCAAAAACTAAATTAATTTTTTTACATTATATATGATGTACTTTTGTTCAAAATTAATTTTAATAAAATTCGGGTGTAACGTTTGAGCATGGATACTTGTTAGTTTTAAGAAAACATTTAAAGTGAGATTGACAAATAATTTTTTAATAAATTAAATTTTATCACGGAGTAAATGTTGACAACAGTTGTCTGTTAAGAAATGGCTAATAATGAAGGCAATTATGTCATCGGTTTAATCACTAATAACCGTAAACAAATGTTAGAATTAGCAAAACACTTATTAAAACCTCAAAACTCAACGATATCTGTTCTGATCCGGATATTACCGCCGAATTGTATGATTGTGTTGATGAGAGTGCGAGAAAAAATATTTGAATAAAATCGATACTTCGATTAAAACCAAATTATGTGCCTACGTGTGTGCTTTAAATAATCAATCTATTATTCTTGTTATTAAAATGCAAATAAATAATCTTTTTTTAATACAGGGTATATTAAAGTAATATTAAAGATTATTCAAGTTAAACTGTTATATTTTAATTTTTAATTTTAAAACTGTAAATTATTATTAAATAATTAATAAATTTCATTGTTTAAAAGTAAATTAAATATTTTGGGATAAACTGAAAGAAAACAATGTTTTAAAATAATTTTAATATTTTGGCAGTTAATATAATTGCTTATTATTAAACATTTATAACTTTGAATTACATATATTCTGATGTTTAATTTTAAAAAAATAATGGAATATTTGCTTAAAATTTTCTATGTTGTAATATGATTAGAAAACTTGTATTTCAGTATAATGCAAATTTGCAAAAATTATTTTATAAATTAATTTTTAATTTTCAATTTGTTTAAGTAATGTATTCATTTTCAGATCACAATATATAGAAGTGTTTGTCCTTATAATGCAATTCCTTTTGTTTGCATTTAGTTTCTCTATTTGAACATTTGGTATATTAGCGTTTATTAATAAGAAATCATGATTCAAATTTGAAATCAAATAATTTAACTTTTTTTAAAGTTTTTAGTTTTTTATCTTCAAAGCTTGCGTGCGATAAGAATCCAGTCTTTTTTCATATATTGATTATTTAAACTTTGAGTCAAATTAAGTGTTGTATTCTGAGTGGAGAAATAGATACTGACAATGATTTTATTTTTGGCACCCACGCCAATTTACATAAAACTTATGATTTTTAAAAACATCTCTTAAAATCAAATTAATTTTTTATATTAAATCCGTCAATGGGGGCTTTTTAGGGGGTTATTATTAATGATTTTTATAACATAAGCAACTTGAAAATAAATGTATTTTTATAATAATTTTAAATTTTAAACACAATTTTTATTTAACTTTAAATAACACTCTACTTCAAAAATACTAAATAAATATAATTAATAATATTATTCAAAATATGTAGTTTTTAAAAATAATATATAAACGGTTATTTTATTGTAAAATCTAAATAATTATATATAAATGTTATATTTTTATTTAACTGTAATTTAAAATTAAATAAAATTGTATTTAAATATTATATTATTTTAATAAAACGTATAATTTTTTCAAAGTTAATAGTAGTCAAATATATTCAAATGAAAACTGCACTGAACACCCACATTCGCGGAAAATATATTAAAATTTATATTTTTTATTAAGAAGTGTTTTTAAAAATAATAATTATTATTATTTAAATTGTCATGGGCACTAAAAATAAAATCGTTATGAAAATTGATTTTTTAAATGCGTAAACTGTTATCATTAGACTAATTGATCGTTTAGTATTCGTTGCCGTTCTTGTAATGTTAACCAAAGTCAAGCACTACATTTACGTGCCTGACAAAAAAGTGCAGCGTCTGTTCGAAACAGTCCATAGACCACATTCACAACAAATTTTTTTCACCCGTTCGGCGCAATTGGGGCACTAATGCAGTGATCAAATTGTTACCAAAAAGTGTTTAAACAAAAACAATATTAAAATCGCGCGTAAACTAATATATTATTTAATCACATCTGAAAATTTATGTTTATTTTATCAAAACAAATTACAAAAACGTGAGACCTAACACAAATTGTAATTTATTAATAAAACAGTAAAATAGAAACACAATGCTAAAAAGTTATTAAATTTAAATCTTATTTTATTTAAATGGTAAAATAACTTTTTAATTAACAAATTATGTAACTTTAATTTTTAGTTTAAATAAGTAAATAAATTTTGTTAATTAATTTTTATCGTTTTATTTGCAAAATAAAAAAATTATTATTTTTGTTATACAGTAATTTAAATATTTTTCTAAATTATATTTTTATTTAAATATTTATTTTTTAAACAAAAACAAATATATATTTATTTATTGCATTGAGTTTAAATTACATTTAATAAATTTACAAATTTATTTGTTATTTGTTATTAAAAGCGAAATTTATTGTAAAGGTAAAATGTTTAAATGTAAATATCTACGGTTGATATTAACGGCATTAGTTGTTTGCACTAAAATAACTAATCTTATATGAATATATTAATTTATACAAATCAAAACACAAAATATTTAACATATAAAAACAATTTAATATTGAAATTACACAAACATTAGTTTAAATTGTATCAGCATTAAAAATAGATATAAAAAGATAGCTTTAAAGTTTTAAAGAATGACAGAATAACAAAAATTGGAAATGAGCAAATTAATTGTATTGTTATTCAGAAATAAAGTCAAAGTAAATTATTGAAATTTAAATATGCTTGTAATCTATGCGCGCAATGTTGAAAAACATAACAAACTGTTTGAAGCAGTTCTGACGCGACTCACTGCGCATAACATAAAACTTCGTAAAGAAAAGTGTGAGTTCGCCGTGACTTCGGTCGAATTTCTGGGCCATATTGTGTTGAATGGCACAGTACGGCCGCCGTCCGAAAAAATTAAAGCGGTTGTCGACTTTCCGACGCCTACTGACGCAAAACAAATCCAGCGCTAAATGGGTTTTGCGGTGTATTTATCCGAATATATATCGAATATCTTAATAATTTGTGAACCATTAACTCGATTTTTGAGAAAAGATATACCTTTTGAATGGAAAAAAGATTAATAAAACGCATTTGATTTACTTAAACACGCCTCAGCAGTAAACCGGTTCGCGCTATCTTTGACCCAAATGTCAAGTGCGAACTGCATACCGACGCTTAAACTATTGGTGTCACCGGTATTCTCATTCAGAACAAACATCCGGTCGCGTATTTCTCGCGCCGCTTATCGAAGGCTGAGTCGAACTACTGTGCGACAAAACTGGAATGTTTGGCAGTAATCAACACGATCGAACGCTTCCTTATTTACCTCGAAGGCGTGCCCTTCACTTCCGTGACTGACCAATCAACGCTCAAATGGCTTATAAAGTTTAAAGAATTGAAACAACGCCTCTTTAAGTGGGCTAAAGATTAGTCGACTTATACTTTCGACATCGTCCATTAACCGGGTCGACTCATGGCTTATGTCGACGCCCTCTTGCGTGCATCAGTATGTATAAACTTTGACTAATGTGTGCAGCCGATCGCAAACACAACAACAATTGAGAACCAAATACAGCAATCATTTGCTATTGACGTCGCGCTTACTCTCGAACAGGAAATGATTCAAAAATATAATTGTCAGACCACTAAAGTTTGATCACAAAATCGAATATTTATTCCCGATAATTTCGTTCATTTTGTGCTCAAGCGTTGTCATGACGACATCGGTCATCCTGGTTCGCGAAAAACACTAAAGCGCGTCAAACAATCGTTTTTTTGGTCATCGATGATCATAAACATAAAAAAATTTGTAAAAACCTGGCTTTTGTGTCAAATGACAAAAAGGCCAAATCATCCAACGTTTGGCAAATTACAGCCATTGCCGTCACCATCGGTTCCATTCGAATTCCTATCGATTGATATGGTAGTGATGGGCACTTCGGCGCGCAATTCAAAGAAGAAGTACATATAATTACTTATCGATTATCACGGGCATGATTAAAAAAAAAAAAAGAAAAAAAAAAGACGAACATATCGCGCGTATATACCTGCTTTTACAACCCGCAGACCAATGGCGTCTGCGAGAAAGTAAATGTAACTTTCATTATCGGTTTTAAGCTCACGGTCCAAGATTTGCCGAGAAAAAAGTGGTCAACACTTTTACCGGATGTTGTTTACAATTACAACAACATTATACACGACGGTACGCTATACTCGCCTTCATTTCTTATGTTTGGAAGCGATAGTATTAAATCAACTGGTGATCTGAGTCAAGCGCGTGCTCTGACAACCGCCAGAACACAGGAATTCAAACGCATTAAAAAGACACAACACGACGCGCGACACCCGTCACTTGTCCTTATTGGTGGAGACGTCTTTAAGCGTCGCCAACCTTCGAATTTTCCGACATTTCACAAGTTGTCGCCCAAATTCGACGGACCAATCGTTGTCGTCGCTCAGACATCAAATACAAATTATCGAATCAAATATATGTTGGACTCTTCGCGTAAATTACATCTACATGTTTGCTAATTCGAGCCCTATTTTGCGCGTTTGACATCTCTTTTATCCAACGTATTTTCCAACGCCTCTCATAACAGCCAAAGTTAAAACGCCGGGGAGTGAGACGAATCGCGCATTTGATCTAAATTTATAGTCACCCGCTGTCGGCCACTTCGTATCAAATTACGAGCAGTTCCATAAACGTTAAATTTGTCAATAACTGCTTTGTCACCAGATTTACTACAATTAAACTGTTTTGCAATAAATGCAATAGATTTTTTGTCTTTGATTCTTATTTTATACATTAAATGGCGCTCAATCTCTGAATATTCGCGAAATTTAACCATTGTTTGCAATAATCAATTAAATTTTTACTAATATTTAACTTATTAATAAAAACAAATCGAATTCGAATCATTGTTCAGTTAGTTTCAGCCGGGGTTCAACAATTAAGCGCGCGCTCAAACATCGTTTGAATACTTTTTACAATTTAATTATTACGACTTATTTGTTAACTAATCTAATTTAAAAAAATACTTTTAACTTATGTTTATCTTGATATATTTTTTAAAATCTACAGTAAATAAGCTTTCTTTTGGTACCAAAAACTTGAAAATTGTATTGATATCAAATAAGTTATACAACTTAGAAAATTTTAGTTTGATTAGTTTTTAATCGTGCGAATACTTGTTACAAAGAATGTAGTGCGAATCGAATCGGATTACAACTAATCCTCATTTGCGCGTTAATTCAATCGCACCGATTGTAACGCTCGCGCTATCACCGACCGAACAGCACAGTCGACGTCGAAACACTTGACGCTTCCCAAACGCCCGTCACAATATAAAAGAAAAAATTTAATATAATTGTAAAAAATATTAAAATTATGTAACATCTTAAATATCATATTGTATTAAAATGGCAATTAAATATTAAAACAAACATTTAAATTTTTGTATTTTTTCTAATTTGTAAGATATAATTAAAATTTAAAAAATTTAAACAACAGTCTGTCTACTACCAAATAATATTTAAATAGCATATTGTTAAAATTTTTTATACATTTATAGTTTAAATTACAGTTTATTTAAAAACAAAAATTTTTAAATATATTTTACAATTTATTTTTACTTAAAAATTAGGTGCTATATTATAAAGTTATATTTTTCAAAATTATATTTTATTAATATGATATTTTAAAAATAAAAAATTAATATTATTTAATAATAAATAAACAATAAATTATTTAATTGATCAATAAAAACATTTAAAAATATATAAAATAATTAATATACAAAATAGGTTTATCGGATGTTTTATTCTTGAAAATATTATTACAAAGTATAATTAATAAAATTAGATAATATAATATTTTATTTAATATTTAAATATTAATAATAATAAACTGTAAATCAATATTAGAAATATAAATTTTATAATTGATTATATTTTACCAAAAATATTTGGTACCATGACAAAAATTATTTCTACTATTAGATATTTAATAAAAACATTTAATTTTATAAAAAGTTTTGAAAATTTAAATTACATTTGATTTAATTGAAATTAAATTAGAAATTGTATCATTATAGAAAATATAAACTATTAACAATTATTTGAACGCCTCTAAATTATATTATAAATTATTATTAAATTAATTGTTAATAGACAAAAAATATTTTCGATAAATAAAAATATTTAATTTAAATATAATTGAATATTTAAAAAATTTAGTTACTAATTATTTAGAATATATATAGTTGTTTTTGTTTTGAGCAAAGGACCAAAAATTAATTTTTTAAAACCATATTAAAATATTATTTATTTAAGAAAAATATTATATTTTCTGCTATATTATATGCAGAGTAAATGTTTAGATTTATATATTATAAAATGTAAAGATGTCAAACTATTCATAAATTAAATAAAATATAAACTATTAAGAAAAATGTAAACTCGACGTCAAATCAATTCAATTATAACTTAAAAACAATGTAATTGTAAAAAAACCAACTTCTATTTTAAATTAATTAAATAAAATTTAATTTATTTAATAAATTGATATTAACATTAAATAAAAAACATTATTTGTTTACAAATTTAAAATATAATAAATAAAAATTATAATTCGCTTTCTGTAACCGACCGATTATTATAATTTAATTTTTAAGATAAATATAAAATGATATTTCCAATTAGTTTACAGTTTAACAAATATTTGATTATAAATTTATAAATATAAATAATAATTATTGATTTTTGATTATTTTGCTAAATAATTGATTTAATAATTTGTTACTGCCAAATTTTATCAAATAAATTTTAATATAAATTTAAAATTTAAAATAAATTACTGTTTAATAATTAGTAAAATTATCAAATTAAATGTATTATTATAATACTTTCTGAACAAATTTTATAAAATTATAATTAATGTGTAATTTTTTACTTATTATTAATGTTATTTACAAATTAATAAAATAAAATTTTTTTAATAATGTTTTTTCATATTAAATTGTTTATTTTTTACATTAAATTGTAAAATAAATATTATTTTTATATTATTTTTTTAAACAAAGTGAAATAATTATAATTGGAAACATAATAATACGTCCAATTGATAATTTCCCATATATATTTAATATTTTATATCTAAATAATTTAAATTTAATACATATTTTTTAATTTAAAAAATTAATTTAATAGATTTATTTCAAAGTTTAAATACATTTACTATTAGGTTTTTAATTTTTTTATTTAATTATAAAGCAATAATAAATTTTAAACATT
>JAQFXP010003382.1:0-12641 GCA_034693685.1 Belba bartosi | reverse complement strand
TAAATTTAGCTAAATTAACTGGATTTAAACCGGATTTAGCACCAATTTAGGGAAAATTTCCTAATTTTGGGCAAAAAGCCAAAAAAATTTGCCGGCCGACGAAGGCGGCCGGCAAAACCTCGAGGGGGGTACCTTTTCTCGGACCAAATGCTAGGGGGGGGGGGATAAATCCAAAATTTCAAAACCAGGGGTTTTTTGCCTGATCTCTGTTTCCCCTCTTCTCGATCTCTGTTTAATTGTATCAAATATTTGTAAGATTTTACTTTTATCAAGTTACAAAAATGATATACTAATTTTATTAAAAAATTAATAACTTCTTAAAAAACTTAGAAGTTAAGTTTATTTTTTTTAATTACAGATTAATTAAATTGTAAATGCTAATTTGTAGACGTGACTTAGTTAATTTGATTTTTTAAAGAATTAATTTACAATTTTTAAATTTAAAAATATGATTGGAAACTTAATATTACAAAACTTGATATTATTATTATATTATGAGTCATAACATAACATACTGTAACTTCAAGTTAAATATCTTGATGACTGAAATGACTTAAATAATATATAAAAACACTTTTTTGTTAGAAAATAATATAACCAAAACGAGAAATATTAGAAAGATTTATGTGTTTATATATGTTGTATATCTAATAAATTTACATTTTGGTTATTACTAAGCCCTTACATTGCATATAATTTATTCTATAATTCAAAGCATCACTTATGTGGACCAAAACTTTTATGTTATATTTATATTTAGAAAAATAGAATTCTAGTATTTAATTGACTTAAATAAAACCAAAGAATTATTGCTCTAATATCGACTAATACTAACGCTTTAATTGTTTGTTAATTAATTAACTTTTTTTTTGTTTTAAATTCACAATTAAATGAAAGCGAATATGAATATGAATTTGAGTGCAATATGTTATGAATGGATTGCTGTTTGTGTTGATTTGTTTCGATTTGCTTTTTATTGCTTTCAATGTGCCTTTTATTTGATTGTATTTTAATAAAAACTTTGATTATATTTTGAACTTTTCTTTTCATAAAATTTAAAAATAATTAGCTTTTAAAAGATGACAAAACTGGTAAACATTACAACACTTCAGATCGGATGAAATTCTCAGGAAATTCAAAGCCAGGCCTCGAAATAGACGCAAACGGGAGCATAATCTGGCAACCTAATCAAGAAGTGAGTCACTATTCGAGCATTTCTGGTGCGATCGGTCCCAGTGCTAGTCGACCTGAATCTCCAGTCACACCAATGGGTCCAATGGGTGCTGAAAACGCAATACATTATGTCTCACCGTTTGTCCAATTACTGAAGTTAATAAGAAAAGGCTGTTATGTCGGCACTCTTATTGTCATGATGGTATGTACTGATTCACACTGTTCACTTTTTTCTCTATTTTTCTCACATTTATCACTTGAATTTCGAAATAAATTGGAATATTTTTGAATTAATTGCAGACCTGGTCTATAACATACCATTCCTGGTAATTATCAATAATTAATTTAATTTAAAAACATATTGAAAGCAATTTGTCTGAACTGCTAATCAGGTTATCGTTTGTATTGCTGTTGTGGTCGTGTATTATATGGATGATTCCCAACTCACGCCAGGCCTGTCTCAAGTCGTCACCGGCATTGGTCTTCTTTGCATTGTTTTTATTGATCGGACAGTATGTCTATAGTCTTAACTTAACTGATGAGGAACTGCCATCACAGGCCGGAACTGTCAGTATGAGTGAGATTGGGTTCAGAAAATATTACGACATCTCATATCAGCCCTTATTTATTAAAGTAATTGATTTTGAATACAATAATTGTCATTGAATTGAGCTAATGCTTAGTTTTGTTGATTAGATTCTCTACACAATTATGTTTTGGATTACTTTAAGACAATATTTGGAGGACAGGGAGACTGAAAATAGAAAACAATTTGCTCAGGGTGTTATGATTCAACCATTCAACATTGGCTTTGGCACTGGACAGCCCGGAGCGCCTCGACATGATCTCAGGAGACAAATGAGTTTAGCGACCACTACAGGCACTCATCAAAGCCCAGCCGTGCAGTGGGTCGTTGACTTACTCAAAGATCTATTGATTAAGTACTGGATATGGATAGTGGCCAGTATGCTCATGGTGATGTCTCTGAGTGGCGATCGGGTCGTCTTGTATCGCGTAGTATATATGGCTCTCTTCTTGTCATTTGTTCTACTTTTTCAGGTATTTATTGATTTAATTAATTTTCAATCAATGAATGTATTGATATAACAATACTGTATATTCAATGAGTTATTTATATTTATTGTTTAATTGTTTTAGTTATCGTTTACTCTGTGGAGACGTTTTATGTATATATTTTGGTTAATTG
The DNA here is from genome assembly GCA_034693685.1 of Belba bartosi. NCBI lineage: Eukaryota > Metazoa > Arthropoda > Arachnida > Sarcoptiformes > Damaeidae > Belba > Belba bartosi. Next base: position 10,261 of record JAQFXP010003382.1, on the reverse strand, counting down.
TAATAATCTATTCAATGATAATATTGACCGCAATATATACTTTTCAATTCAATAAATTTCCCGATTATTGGAGGGATTACTTGAGAATAAATAAAGAGCTGTAAGTATTGAGTTTTATGGCTAATCTAAACTCGAATAGAATATTGATTTTTTATATTATGTATACTCTGTATACTCTGTACTCTGTATATTGTATTAACAAATTTTTATTGATTTTTATTAATGTTTTGTAATATATTACAAATTTGAAAGATAAACAACAGATTATAAATTACTTTTGTTTAAACACTAATTTTTATTGAACTTTTTGTCGCATACTATTAAGAATGACATAAATCTTGTAATGAATTATTCGTTTATTTCACGACTGAAGTTCACAAACGATTGGATGAATAATAGTTAGGCTTTTGTTATACAAACTATTTTATAGAATATATTGTCACTTATTTGCATTACACAACTCTATAGAATATCTTGCATACAATGAATGTTTGATTTGCTAACAATTGGTTTATTTGTTCGAAATGGACAGACAGACAGATCTGGGTCTTCAGGTTTACGACCACGACGCCTGGGTTCTGTTCAAAGAACTATTTACGCCGACCTTCTTCCTGATCATAACCATAATTCAGGTCCACTTTCTTCACAAAAGTTTTCTCCAATTCAGTGACATTGAGAAGCAGTCGTCGCCGACGTCTCCGTCCGACAGCACAACCACCCGTTCAGTGCCCACTGAAGTAAACAATGAGAACAATGCGAATGATATGAATGAAATCAAATTAGAAATTGAAGTTCAAAGCGAATCTTCAAACGATACTTCCACTCCTAATACAGTTAAGTCAGTGACAAAGGCATCGAGTCCTCGCACTTTAGACCACAATAAGACTTCGAGCAGTTCTTCGTTTGGGACTCCAAACCAAGACTCACCGCTTAGACAACAGAAGAATACAAATATTGCTAAAAATGAATATTCGAGACCTGACTCGAAGATTGAACCAAACGATTATAAGTCAAGTTTGGATGAAATCAAAGAATTTTTTGAAATGCTTTGGCATAAACTCGAGCCTATGGTTGATATGATATTTGAAGTTATTTGGAGATTATTAGAGATACATCTCATTAAAGCCATTCTCTTTTGTGCTGTTTATGTGTCCATCGCTGACGTATGTATTGATTGATTGATATTTAATAATAAACTGTTTTTCTTATTAGAAATAATATATAAACTATTAAAAGAAATAAATTTGCATTTAATTGAATTGTCAACAGATCTCTGCGATGAACATTGTATTCGTAATACTAGTAGTACTGGCAATGCCTTTCACTCAATTCGAAGGCATAGTATCTCATTTGTTGGGTCTCTGGGCAGGAATTCTGATTTTGTTGAAGATGTTGTTTCAGTTACAGTTTGCACAACAGATCATTTGGGACACTAACTGCACTACAAATATTGTAATAATTAGTTCATTATATTAATTAATTTGCTTTAACTTCAATTAACTCTTAACTAATTAAGTCTTAATTTATGCGACAAAAAGTACGAATTAATAGGCAATGATTCGCATCCATTCCCATTCAATACAACAATCGATAACCGAGAATATATTGGATTCAAAAAGTCTGATAATATCTTCAGTTATATTTCAGTAAACAACTATTAAATGAATTAATGATTAATTGAAATATTTATAATTTTGTTTATATTTTTGTGATAACAGGAATACCTAATACTTATACTAATATTAGTGTTCCGGACAGTTGTGATAATTTACCAAAACGTCTACCGAACTAAGCGGAACCAACGCTCGCCTCCAATCGGTGTCGTCTTCGCACAGGTCGGTCGTAAAGATGCCGATCGAGACCTTAAAGGCTTAACAATGTTTTTAATTAACTATTGTTTCTACAAATTTGGAGTTGAAATTTGTTTTATACTCTTAACCATATCTATCGGCTCTCGTAACGACGTATTCAGTGTTTTATATTCCTTTTGGCTCTTATTTCTTGTGCTAACCAATCGGCACACAATTGAAAAAGTTTGGCCTTTTTTTGTTGGCTTTTTAGTTACAGTGCTTTTAGTTCAATACTTACTATGTCTTGGAATACCGGCCGGACTTTGTTTTGATTACCCGTGGAATTCCGATCACATAAATGAAAAACTGAGGGATTGGCTGTTTTTGCCCGACTTCAGAGACCCACTCGAAGTGGAAAAACTCTATTTAGACTTTTTGATACTTTTGCTTTCGTGTCGACAACTCATATGTTTTAGACTAGAGAAGACAGAGTCGTGTATCGGTGGCAGTAATATTGAGGCGCACTTAGAGCCGATCCCAATACAGACCAACAACAGAACAACAGTTCCCGACTTTTTTGCTTTTGGTCACACAATTTTCGATTCAATCAAATCAATGTTTTTCTTCTGTTTTTTTTGGATCACATTAGCCGTCGTTTTTCTGGCCGGGACTACAAGAGTCAGTTTGTTTGCTTTGGGATATGTTTTGGGATGTTTTATATTTCTATGGAATGGAAATGAGTTTTATTTAAAACCAATTGATCTTATCTTTCGTCTTTGGAAAACAATAATCGCTTACACATCGGCTGTTATACTCATTAAAGCTATACTTCAAGTATTCAATAATTCATTTTTAAAAATTAACAAAATGTTGAGTTTTTAACAAATAATTCTGCTATAGATCGTAGGATGTGTTTACATAACCAATCTTTACGCCCACTTCTGTTGGGTCGTCCAACTGCTCGGAATCGCCTGTTTAGGCAAATATCAAAGCAATAGAATTCCAATTGAAACGGAAGGCATAAAGACGGACAGTAATCCCGTTTGCAATGCGCCGTACGATGAGGCCGGACTGCTTTGGGACGGCATATGTTTTGCTTTTCTCATAATACAGAAGCGAATATTCTGTAGTTATTACTTCTGTCATTTGGTCCGAGAAATCAAAGCACAGCAGGTGTTGGCCTCTAGAGGGGCCGAACTTATTCATGAGATTCAGGCCAAAGAAGTGGCCGATCAGGAACAGGCGGAGAAGGAGGTAATGGAGAAGATTAAGCAGAAAATGGATCGAATCAAAGCCGCACAACAGAAGATGTTTGCCGATAAGGCCAAGAGTATAAAGTCTCACAAACAGGGTATGGGTTGCATGGATTGTATGTATCGTTTGTACTGTTTTGTGCCGTTAACTCAAACATTGCTTTTATATTGTTTTCAATGTTTTCCTTCTATTCAAACATTTCCATCTATTCATTGCATTTATAAACTAACAGTTAATTAATTTCTATTGTATTTGTCATAACTTTTGTGTCAATATGTCTGAACTAACAATCGACAGACGATTACGACTATGACGTCTCTCCCTATTCGACGGCTGAGGGCACTCTATCTCATACACCTGAAGAAGAACCTTTGTCTCACACTCTGCCCACTGTTTACTCTCCTACTCCCAGTCTGCCCACAATTATATCGCCCCAATCGGCCACATCTCCACAACCGGGTTATCTCGAAGTCTATAAAGTGGGTCCAATCAGATCCATAGACGCTCGTAGTTCTACCGTTACGTTCCCTTCAATTAGTTTTAATTCTGCCTCTTCTGTTGAAGAAGACTCCTTTCCTATCTTCTCTCCCATACCTACCCCTTACCCCTACCCCCATATGGGCACTTTATTTACTGGCCTTCGGTTAGCGGCAGTCACTACTGAAGGTCATTCGGACGCCTCTTCGATCTTTCAATCATCGACTCGAACTCAAGTCCCGCAGCGGTTAGTTCGGGAAACACCGTCTCGAGTCCACTCTTTTAAGAGAAAGGCCTCGACTCGATCTCACGGCTCATGTAATTGTTATCTTTCTATACTTTTATTGGCACTGTTTCGCACTTATTCTCACTCTTCCATAGCTTTAAAGCATTTTATATTTGTTTTTGTAATGAATTATTAGAACTTATACCTAATATCTAATATTTACAATATTGTATAACAATATTAAAATGGTTTTTCTATTGTCTGAATAGCTGTCCGATCGGGCGGTTATTATATGTTTGAAGAAACGGATTCTGAAATCGTTGATCTGAACGAAAAGCCCAGAAAATCCTTAATACCCGACCCGGAAGGGGACGAAATGCGAAATATTGCTAAAGTTCATGGATTTACTGCTGTAAGACTTGAGTTGATTTTAAGAGAATTATTTTCTTTATCTGTAATTTTATGTAACTTTAATTTTGTGTAAATATATTAATTCGAAACCAGTTTTGCGCAAAACTAATGAAAGGAGAGATCGACGAAACGTCTGCGACAATAGTTTCGGCCGAAATGACGACAGATATCGGGGAATCGAGTAAAGACTCAGCGATTGTCTCATTTGATAGGGAGCGCACAGATCCCGACGCTTCTCTCCCGACGGCTGTCACAACCATCCCCTCGACGTCATTTAGTTCCCGGCCCTCCAGTCTTCCAATTGAACTGAAGGAGACGTCGAAACCTTCGGATAGGGGTTCTGGAGAGGGGTTGGAAGAAGAGGGCGAAGAAGGAGAACCGAAAATACAGAGAAAAGAGTCTCTATTAACCAAAATGAAGAATTGGTTTCATATATTTGTTTTGTTCATTGAGAGCGCACTCATAAGTATGACCGCAAAACTCAACTCATTGTCTCGCGATTACCGATACGTCGCCCGAAGACTGTCAGTCGAGAAGAGGTATTTGAAGAGAATTTTTGTAATCGAAGAATCGAATGGTTCGCGATATGACTTCATGGACACCAATTGGAAAAAAAGAACTCTCGCGAAGATATCGCAAACAACTGTCCCTAAAGAAACCAAAAGTATCGATTCAATGGATGAGTTGCAGAAAAAGAAACGTTCGAAACCTAACGCCACCGAAGATCCGAAGAAATCAGTCCCATCTGATGAGTATGAGTTGAAAATTATTTGATTTTTTATTAATTAGTTTTACATATCGACAGAGCATTGGTTTTAATGGAAACCGAATTAGAAGACTCGACGTTTCTGAAGGCCAACGTCTATATGCGGTTCTTCAGATCGATCTTCTATGCAGTTCTGTCGCGTTCGGAAGTGATGTGTTATATAATGATAGTTCTGAATCAAATCAGTTCAGCTTCGGTGCTCTCATTGCCTTTACCTCTGTTTGCCTTCCTCTGGGGCTCTCTATCAGTGCCGAGACCTTCAAAAGCGTTTTGGATAACTGTTATCACATATACAGAGCTTATTGTAGTCATAAAATACATTTTTCAGTTTCAATTCTGGCCATGGCTTGCGAGCGGCAAAATTGACATCACTCCGTTCTATTTGCCCAGGATTATGGGCATTGAAAAGTCAGACAATTACGCACAGTTCGATTTGGCTTTGCTCCTAGTTCTCTTTTTCCATAGATTTATGCTTAAAGTAATTGATTTATTAATTAATATTTAGATTTAAACTTGTTTAATTGTTAAATATTTTGCATTACTTCCAGAGCTTAGGTCTTTGGGATTTATCTGAGACTGAAATAACGGCTTTTATGGAAAACGCTGAACGAAAAAACTCCTTAGCTTTAGAGCCTTCCTCTTCGGCCCAAAATTTGACGAAAATTAAAATCGAAAAAAAGAATAAGTCTTTTGATAAAGAAGTCGAAAGCAATGCAATTAAACCAATCGAACGGATAGATTGTGAAACATATGACGAAAGAGTCTATAAACCAGAAACAGAATTACTGGTCAGAGACCCGGACGACCAGTTTTCTGAAATAAGTCCAAGTGATGACACCAAAGAAGCCGAATCTTCCGATCTATTCAATGCCGTATATGGTCTGATCGGTCCGAAGGCACTCAAAGCCGCGTTAGTTCTCAATGTTTTTTATATTAAATTTTATTGATTTTTGTATTAAAACTTTTAACGGAATCTAAATTTTTACTTATAGTGCAAACCGTTTTACGAAACCGATCGGACACTTCTTCCACAGCGTTCTTCACCCGCCCTATCGAATCACTCGAGACGTCTATTCTTTGATGTTTTTATGCGATTTTATTAACTTTTTTATTATAGTCTTTGGTTTTTATGCATTTGCCGTAAGTTTCAATAAAATTCAACAATTCCTAAGAAATGAATAAAAATTATAAATCAATTAATTTGATGTCAGAGTGGATACGGGAGTGAAGACGTGGCGTCGTTTCTGGAAGAGAACAAAATTCCGATTCCATTTCTGGTCACTATTTTACTCCAATTTGCGCTAATTATTATCGATAGAGCGATATATTTGCGGAAATATATTAAAGGAAAACTAGTCTTTCAAATACTACTGACCCTTGGCATTCATATCTGGCTTTTCTTTGCTTTGCCGGCTATGACTGAAAAGTTTGTTTAAATTAGAAATTGATTTCGTATTTAACTAATAATAAAACTAACCAATAGGTCATTCACCGACAAAGGCAACTGGCCACCCAAGTTCTGGTACATATTTAAATGCATTTACTTCTTATTGTCTGCTTATCAGATAAGAAGTGGATATCCGACGCGAATATTGGGCAACACTTTCTGCAAGAAATATAACCTGGTTAATTGGTATTTATTCAAAGGGTTAGTTTTTTCTCATTTTATACTACTTTAAGTATTTTTGTGTAAATAACACTTTACTTAATACTTGAATCAAGCTAGTTTGATACAAATTGATTATAGATGTATATAAAGTAAAAGTTGTCTTTATTTTTGTCATCAGTTATATGATAATCCCATTTCTATACGACTTACGTATGTATATGGACTGGATCTGGACGGACACCAGTCTTGTGTTGGATGAATGGTCTCTAATGGAAGACATTTTTGTCAATCTGTATGAACGCAAATGTGAGCTCAAACTCGACGACGAGTTTCCAGAGCCGCGCGGGAAAGCCAAACGAAGATTCTTCAAATACCTGTTGGGCGGCTCTTGGGTTATCCTAATTATTGGTTTAGATTATTATAATTGAACTTTAAATTCAATTAATTAATTGATTATTTGGTTTATATTCTAAGGTCTACTCTGGGGTCCACTCGGGTTATTCGCTTTAGGCCGAGCCGTGGGCTCAACTAACCGGCCGATTGGGGCTACGTTTGAACTGGAGTTCGGGGGATATCAGCCCTTATTCCGAATGAGTGTAACGGGTAATGCATTGAACGAAATAAGTGATCCGCTATGGGATCGGCTCAAGAACAACAAGGACTTCGTGAAGGACGCGATCGCCCAGACCTTCATCTCGGGCTACGATCAGAGCGATGTGACTATTGTGAACCTAAACGGCAATTCGACGGCTGTTTGGGGTATAAGCCCTCCGTCTCAGCGCCAGCTCGAGACCGACTTGAGGTCTAACTCGAGTTCTATTAACGTTAAGCTCACGTATTATATAAACCGAAAAAAGCAACAAAAGACTCAAGACATGGATGTGACCATTTCGAACGAACAGATCACTGAACTACACCCAATCAAAGACCACAAACTCCGGACACAAATCGCCCGAATGCTCGCCGAAGACGAGGTCGAGAATGAGGCCGCGATTATCGGTTATATATTCCCTAACTATCTAAGAGTTCCCGAAAAGGGAAGACCGACTGTTGTCAAGCAATTGAATGTAAAGCTAAAGGGGCCGGTAGTGGACGATAACTATCGGTATAGGAGTGTTGGAGTTTTGTTAAAAAAGGGTAGTTTTGGCAACAGTTCCAACACCTCCTGGTGGGAGGTTCACGACCCCTGTCGGGAGGAATATATGAAACATTTGGACGACTTTTTCAAAACTAATTTACTTTTGGATCAAAAGTGTAAATATCTGCCACTCGTGCTCTTCAATGACAAAGTATTCATTGGTTTACTTGCATTCCTGTCCGGCTATGGAATTATCGGTATTTACACGACTTTTGTGTTTTTGGTCTCGCGTTGGGTCCGAGGCTTGAACTCTGAGTCATCATTCAAAGTGATTTACACCCGAATGCCGAATGTGGACCGAGTTTTGCAGTTATGTCTCGACATATATCTGGTGCGCGAGAGTCGAGAGTTCGAACTCGAAGAAGATCTTTACGCAAAACTCATTTTCCTCTACAGATCACCCGAAACACTCATCAAATGGACGAAACCATTAGAAGAACTTCCCTCAAGAACTCCACAACAACAGAGCCATCACTTAGGCCGTGGAGACCATTAGAGACACTATTTTCTAATCGATTTACATTCAAATCAGTTTCATTACATTTTTAAATTAATTTATATAAAATTTGTTTAATTTAATATATATTTAATATTATCAATAAATGACTCATAATTAGAGCCCACAAAACGTTGCAAAAAATAATATACGCCTCAAAAGTATGGATTATAAAAATGTTTAAAAAACAAAATTATAAACTTTATAAACACTAAGATAATAATAAAATATTTATTAAACTTGTTAGATTATTTAAGCTATAATAAGTTTTAATTTAATGTTTGTGCGAATGTTAATAAATTGTATACTTTGCTTACATTAAATCAAAATATAATGTAGTGAAATAAAAGTGACCTGTAGAAATTATTTTAAAATTAATTAATTAATTTAGATAATGATTTTTAAATATAAAATTTAAATATTCCAAAATAATATATTTTAATTTTATAATATATTTTTACCTATATTTTCATATTGCCAACTTTCGAGTCGCACATTAATATGTTCAATATTTTGTGGCATAACGTTTAGTAATAATTGGAATAAAAAAGACTGTAAATACTTTTTTTAATGACTTGTTATATTGTAAATATAGTATTAATTTTTTTATTACGTATATTGTGGATATTAATACAAATATTAAAATAATATATTTCATACAAATTTTATTCTTAATTTTATAATTTAGAATTTAATTTTTTTAAATGAATAACCACTAAATTTTGTATTAAAACTATAGTTTTGTTTTGTGTTATTGGTTTATAAGTTATAAATTATAACAAACATTAGTTTTTAAAATTTATAGTTTATATAAACTATTATTTTTAACATCGTTGTCTATAGGTATAATTTTGGAGCTTTTTAAATGTTTCATGTTAAACATTAGTCTATAACATTTATGGTTTATATTACTCATCATTATTAACTGCATATACAAATTTTGTACAAATTAAAAAATTTCTAAATAATGCGAAAGCTCACTTCAAATTATGTTTAAAAATAAATTTATTTAATTATTTAATTGTAAAAAATTTCAACACAGTATCGTTATGGGGCGGGGTCTAGATTAATTTCTGAATATTTATGTTTTGCTATCTTTTCCTATTGAAGTCAAATTTTTAAAAATCGATTACTTTAAAAATACTTCGAATAAAGAAATTTTAAAAAATTACTTTGTGTAGGATATCTCATAGATGCTAATTATAAACAATTCAACTTTATTCTGCAAAAATTTCTGAAAATGCCCTTTCTTCTTTACTTTATCTGTTGTTTTTGTTTTTAAAATGCTCCTGGTGAATAATTTTTAATTTTTCTAAATTATAACTAACATTAATAATTAAAAATTAAAATTATAAAATTTGTTTGCTCAAAAACAAACAAGGATGCTAAACTTAGAAACATGGCAAATATTGCATTTTTAAAATTGTATATTGAAAATTATTCTAGGTCAAAATTTTTAAAAATAAAAATACACGTATTTAATTATTTTTTGCAACAAACAATTTCTATAATTTAAATTTTTTTCAATTGTGCTTTTGTCTAAGTAGAATTTGATATGTTACTTAACACCAAGATAAACTCTTTAAAAATTCTTTTTATATTTTGTGCCAACATTCCATAGATGCAAAATAAATTTAAAGTTGAAATGACCAAGCATGTCTAAATAAATTAAGTTTTGGCTTAAAAGAGAATTGATCATTGATGTATCTAAATTTTAAATAATCTAAATAATTGTAAATAAAGGAGAAAAACAAAAGCTTAAGAGTGGCGACTCTTTAGATAAACCTGTTGTTTGGATCTCTTTCTGCCCTAACTCTACATAAGCCACAGCCAATCCTTTGCCAGAAATAGGTTCAGTCCTCTTGTAATCGAAGCTAAGGTCAAAGATAGATACACTTATAGGAGTTACGAACCATCGCCACTCTTCCATACCTACCACTGTAGACCTGTATCATCAGCTCTCAGGTATTCTTCGTATAGACCCGGATATCAGTTACGAATGTCTTTTTGGATCTAATCTTAAAATTTGATTTAAGCGTAAATACGAATAAAATAAAAGTAATTGTTTTGAAATTAGAAAGAATTAAATAAATT
>JAQFXP010003381.1:0-12645 GCA_034693685.1 Belba bartosi | reverse complement strand
GGCTTTGGACCAAATTTAGTGAAATGGTATATTTCACCTTATATGTACATGTACCAATATGTGAGGGAATACGGTACATAAGATATTTTAACTTTAAAATTAAAAATAATAATTTTGAATTAATAATTATATTAATATTGATAATATTAATTATTAAAACTGTTTTAATAAAATTTAAATTGTTATTTAAAAAGAAACAAAACTAAAAAAGTAATATTAAAAATGTTAAATTAAACATGTTAATATTAAACTTGTTAAAATTAAAAAAAATTATAATTTACATGCAGAATTTATTAACACTAAAGTAATACTGTATAACAAATTTTAAAAATGTTTTAAAATATTTATACAAAATTATTAATAAAAAATTAAAAATAAAATAATTAAAAAATTCGTAAATATTTATAACAATTTATAAATAATAAAATTACAGAACACTTTAAAATTATTACAATTATTATGCAAAAATTTTTATTCATAGTTTTCAAGTAATAAGTGGCATTTTTTTATCCAAAATTTTAAACACCAGAGTTTAAACTTGCAAAATTATGTAAAATGCTAACTTTTTAAAAATATTCAGACTTTATTAATTATTAGCTAGAGTTTGTTTTTGCTAAAAGTTTTAAGAGAGATTTTATTCTGGCAAAAATACAGGAATCGAGAAAGTCGGCCGATCCAGGGGGGATCAGGGGAGGGATTTTTCCAAAAACTCTCAAAAACCCATATATCTATGATAAAAATTTGCCTAATCTAATTTGATTTAAACTGAATTTAACCTAAATTTAGTTAAATTAACTGGATTTAAACCGGATTTAACAACAATTTAAAAAAAATTTCCTAATTTTGGCCGAAAATAACAAAAAATTAAAAATTTTGCGGTCGGCAAACAGTCGAATGAGGTTTCTTGGGGGAGAAGTAAATCCAATTTTACAAAATCAGGGGAATTTTTGGTTGATCCACCCTTTACGATCTCTGCAAAAATAGCCCGTTATTTGAGAAAATTTGCTTGTTTTTCGTTTATAGCGGAGATAAAAAACATTTGGCTATTTAGGAGAAGATATAATATGATTTAATGCTTCAATATAGATATAATTTAATTTGACTAAATTTAGTCCGAATTAAGTAAAAAATTACCAAAACTCAAACTGGAATTAATCTTCCTTACAAAACAAAATTTAAATATAAAATCTGTTTACAATATAAGTTATGCATGGGGGAATTAAGAACTGAAATATTAAACATTTGAATAAACTAGCAAATACCCTGATTATCGGGAGATTGTACGCATTGGCGTATAGTACGCATTCAATAATTACCGAAAATTTAAGTTTTTTGCTCGTATAATACGCATCCGGCGTATAGTACGCATAAACTGTAACATTAAATATTTTTTTAAGATTTTGAAAAAACAATGCATTTAACAGTGTACTCATTGATAGAAAACTGTAATAATTGATAGAAATGTTAACAAATTTAAACGCGTTTTGTGTTAAATGACTACAAAATTAATACAGTTATTAATTACTATAAGAATAAAAATTAATTTTAAAATATTGTTTTTTGCTCGTATAATACGCATTCGGCGTATAGCACGCTCCTTAATATTTATTATAAAAATCACTTTTTCCTTCGTATAATACGCGTACAATCTCCCGATATTCAGGGTAATAGACAATTTAGTACAATTTAAACTGCAAATCAATTTAGTAGTAAAACTTTAGATAAAAAACATAAATTAAAAAAATTAATTACAGCAATTTACATAAATATGCAAAAATATATTGAAACTCAGGTAAACATTATTTATATAACAAATGAATTAAAAAGAAAGAGTGAGAAAAAGGAGAGAGAGTTAAATAGGAAAGAATGAAAAGTGAGTGAGTGAGTGAATGAGTGAGTGAGTGAGTGAGAGAGAGAGAGAGAGAGTGAGAGAGAGAGAGAGAGAGAAAGAGAGAGAGCAGAAGAGGGGAGAGAGAGAGTTTTGTAGTTATCCTAAGTTTTGACCAAATTAAAAAAAATTTCTTGATCTTTCCTCGGATTGTTTGATTTTACATCAAAGTTACAATGGCAAATTAATTTGTTATTGTAGTTAATCAAATAATTGAGTAATTCTTGAAGTAATCATATTTTTAGCTTAAACAAGTTGCGTATTAATGATTTTAGTCTAGGTCTTTGTCATCAATCATTCTGCTATTTGTTTGCCAATAATCTGTGGATTATTTATTGCAAAATATTTAATAGAAAATATATTCTACATGTTTCAATATGTCCGGTGCGTTTTTGATCAAACTAAAAATTTTTATTCCACACAAAGGTTGTTTTTTAATTAAATATTTTTAACGCTCAGAGTAATATTTATCCTATCGGAGCTATTTTCCGCTAAAAAACTTTTATTAGAACTGACATTATCTCTCAAATAGTTTGTTTCTCAAAATTAATTTTTTTGATTGACTTTAAATTAAATTAACAATTTAATTTTTATCAAATTTGAAATGTATAGCTAATTAAATTTATATTTAAAAACTATTGTTATAAATAAAATTTTATTCTGTTTACGAACATTTATCTAATATAATAATAAAATTGTTTTATGATAAATTTTTTTTATTTATAAAATTTAGTTGATATAAATAAATAAAAATTTACAATAATTTATATTTGTTTTAAATAATATTCTTAAAATTTAGTCAAATTTTTTAAAAATAACTTTCAATAATTAAAAAATTGTTCCTACCTAAACAATTTGCACCTAAACATTCAATTCCTCAGTGAACGCAAAGATTAGTACATTTTTATTGTTTGGCAAAATTATAGCTTAACAATCTTTTTTACTATATTGACAATGTTACATTATTATTATTTGATTTATTATTACAAGTGGAAAAAATTATTTAAAAACTTTTGATTGTTGCACGATGTCATTTGATTATAATTAGATAAAGAGCGTGATTAGATTTAAAAATTTAAAATTTATGTTAACTTAAATTAAACTATTGTAAGTGTTAAAAATTAATAGAATCTAAGTATAACTATGAGTAATTTTTACTTGTTTACGACTTTAAAAATATTCTTTATTAAATTTGGAACATTTAAAAAATATGCAAACTATCTATGTTAATTTTGGTTTAAGTTGCAAATTGAAATGTTGAAAAGCTATGTTAATCATGCATAAAAATTAAAGATTTTTATATAAATAAACAATAAGTGCTTGCCGTTTTACTAGTTTTATTTGTTTTATATAGAATTTATTTTTTAACTGTTTGCTATCATTTTTACTGCGTTAATCAATAATAATAATTACTATCTTTAAATTTAAATAATAATTAATCTAGGCAAAAGTCTTTTATTATCTTTATTTGCGGTTAAAACGAAAATAAATAATGTTAGTATTTATCATAGTATTCAATTAACTCAAATATAATAAAAAATATTCTTAAAGCTATAAACAAGTGAACAACACTCATTATTATTTAAAATAAATTGGAAATTCTTAAATCTTATCATATTAAAGTTTATCATATAATTAATTAATTAATTTAATGTCAAGGACATTATGCAGCAATTAAAAGTTTCTAGGTATTACATTTCAATTTCCAATTCTTACTAACATAGATTTTTGAACTCAAATATATAAATGTTAATTAGAGTAATTAATCAAACTAGATTAATTAATGTAAAATTTATACGGTAATATTAACATATTAAAAATATCTGTAATTGAATTGTTTAGATTTATTTGAATATTATTAGACTTTGTAATCAAAATAATTCCGAAAATAAGTTATAAAAATGTGTGAAATCAAACTGTGCAATAACCTATGTAATGCAACTGGTAAAAATGTAAACTTCAACAACCTTGAACCTATGAACAAATACCCCTATGATTTAAGTTCATTGCATTCAATTTATATTATTATTATTATATATATCATAAAAAATAATTATTTTTGTATTACCAGTAAATTCATATAAAGACTGTCTTTTATATAAATAATTTAAAAATTTCAAAAATGTAATATGACAAATTTTTATCTAAACAAATTTAACTAAATATTAAATTTATTATTTTAAAAACAAATATTTTAAAACATCTTTTCTACAGAAAAATAATTGATTTGTCCTTGAAACTAATGCTTTTTTTTAATTCTTGTTCTTTGTGTCTAGCTATAATCAAGTCTAAATTTAATTATTTAATAAAATAATATTATTCATGCAGTATAAGACTCAGCAATCAGAAGTTATTACAAAGTTGTGAAAGCATTTTACAATTATTTTAATACATTAATGCATTAATGACTGAATCACTGAATCACTGCTTCTGCTTCAGAAGGGGTTAAACATCTAAACAAAACCTTGAAAACCAGTTCTCTATTCGTAAACTTCGCGTTTGGCAACAGTTGTCGCACTGACGGCGACTCCAGTCTAAACAACTACTGCCAATCAATTGAGTTTCGAAAATTAGTTTAAGTTTAACTCTTTAATTGTTATGTATATACATACACACATACATATACTATGTAGACTGCACGCACAGCAAACATGTATGATAAAAATTTAAAAAAAGTTTGCCTTCATTCCCCTATGAGATTCTAGCTTGTCGATTGTTGAGAGAATATTATCAGAATTTATTTACTAAGTTTGCTAATCAGAACTCAATTACCCCGTTCTTGATATCAGTTAATCGTCATCTGAATCCCTGTTTATATTTTCTAATTAAATTAATAAATGACATTAAATGTGTTTATATTCATTCCTGGTAAATGTTTACATTTTCTATACAAAACAATTAACCTTAACGCATTGATTAACTACTAGTTAATAACTAGTAAGTCGTTAAGAATATTTAAAACAATATTTGTCAACTGGTTAAATTCATAGAATTAGCAAAAGTCCCGCTAAATTACACGGTTTATACTAGTGGGAATTTGTGCAGCATTTACTAATTTAGTATTGTTTTGCTTTAAACCTAATATTTTCGTAATTATAATCACGCTTCAAACAAATGTTGCTTAAAAGTAAGAAACAAAATATATTTTAAACTTGATAACGTAGTAAAGGTAGAAAGCAATATAATATTAAGTTTGTAATATTCTTAAGCTAGCAAAACTAAAAACAATAAATGGGTTGGTTTGGGTTTGTGTTGGGTCGGGTTATCAATTGCCAAACCAAAATTTTAATTAATTTACAATTTAAAAACTTTTTATTAAAATACATTTTTAATTGCTGCAATTTAAACAAAATTAATATTTTAATGTTTACATCTATTTGAAATCTTTGGTTATTAATTTTTTTATATAATTTTATTTTATAATATTAAGTAATAGTTTTAACATAGTTGAGAAAACTTGTTTGGTAATTAATTAAATATAAATTGATAGAATGAAATTAGAAAATTAGAGTCTATGAAAAAAACAGAAATTTCTTTAAATAATCAACCAATTTTATCTTTAAATTGTAAATAAATGATTAAACAAAAAGATTGTTAATGTTTCTAATGACTAATTTGTTTTTACAAAACAACTAAATATACAAAAAATTATTTTTAAAAATTAAAATTTAACAAAAACTCTAAATCCCTTTAAAAAATCAAAATTATAATAAATTATTACTTATTTCGTATTGGATTTCGTGTCGAGTTGAGTTAAAAATTGTTGTCAATTGAGCAAGGTGGGTATTTTAAAAATGTCAATAATAAGTGAATCGATTTTGTCTCTATTGTTAAACAAAACTCTTAACAAATGTAAAAAGTATCAAGACAACTTTATGTGTGGTATTTATTTGTGTGTTAGAAGGAGAGAGAGAGAACGCAAGAGAGAGAGAGAGAGAGAGAGAGAGAGAGAGAGAGAGAGAGAGGGGAGGAGGAGAGAGAGAGCAGGAGAGAGAGAGAGCAGGAGAGAGAGAGAGAGAGAGAGGGGGAGGAGGAGAGAGAGAGAGAGCAGGAGAGAGAAGGGGCAGAGAGAAGAAGGGGGAAAAAGAGCAGGAAGGAGGGAGGTAGGGAGAAAAGGAGGAGAGATAGAGTTATGTAGTGAGTGAGTGAGAGAAGGTGTAAAAATGTGAACTTTTCTGTTCCCCGGGTTTAGAGTTTAATGAAATATTCGTTTCGTAAGTAATATCATAAATGTTTAAAAGTTTTTTGAACCACAACTGACTGCTGACTGACTGAATGCATAACAAGTTTTGCAAAACACAAGTGCAGAGTTGACTTAACTCTTATCGGTTCTGCTAATGTAATTCATAAAAATAAATTTCAACTGTTTCTGAACTACAGCACAAAAGAGTCAAAACTGAGAAGTCGTCTACAGTACACAACAACTCATTCTTTGCCTATGACTCAGAAGACTTGAGCCGCTTATGACTGATGTTGTCGTGGCTTCCAAATGATTGCTGAATATTGAATGTTGAATGTTGGTTTTGAATATCGAATTTTGAATGTTCAATGTTGAATGTTAATGCAGCATTCTCCAATCTCACTCTGCAATTACGATTGAAACCAGTGCAAAACACACTGGTTGCTTTTTTCATTAATGTTTTATTTTATATAATAATAAAATGATATTTCAATTAATTTAATAGTAATACAAATTGTTATTATTTAAGTTTTCATTAGTTATCAATTTGTGTACGAATACGGTTCTGCTGTTAAATACTGTACTAATAATAATATAAATATTATATTAAGTCTATGTATAGTATATACGTATATACTGTAGAATAGTTTGAATTTGATACTGTATTAAAAAAGTTTTTGACACAAACGCAGTGTAACGACAATAACGACTATATATATAAAGTATTGATAAAAATAATGTTTCGATTGATTGAGAATTGGCCGCAATTTCGAGCAACAATTGTCAACATTAATATGGATTTGCATTCTTTCGTCCGTTCCATCAGAACTAATAACAATAACAATACGACTATTAATAAGAGTAACACAAATAGTCAGAGGGATAGTGTGGCCGAGAGTCACGCCGACCGACCGGCGCGTCTCGACCGCCTGCTCGAGCAGGACTCGGTCGATCTCGAGCAACAGGTGGCCAACTCGTGGTCACTCGTCCACAAGAGCCCACACATTAACATTCGCAATGAGGGTCTGGTCGGCAAACGCAGACCCGTCGCCAAGTCTACCGATTGCATGCGGGGCCGCCAGGGCTACACTCATGGTCTTCACGTCTGGACTATTCAATGGCCGGCCGACTGTCGGGGCACTCACGCCATGGTCGGCGTTGCCACAGAAATAGCTCCTCTTCACAACACCGGTCGGTTCATTACCCTTACTCTTACCCTTGGCCTTGGCCTTGTCACTGCCCTTACCCTTACAACAGGATATTATTAATCGTTGACTTTTAGGTTTAGGTCATTTCTCATTTATTTCTTTTTAATATCAGTTTAAATAAAATTTTAATTACTTTATGATTAAGTTTTTTATGGCATAGCGACAATCCTGTCATGCTAATAAATAAAGATTTGAAACATATAATTAAAGTGTAAAAACATATTGTAAACATATTTTAGTACATATATAAAGCATTTCTATTGGTCTACACATATATGAGACCCTCCCTGGGTTATCCACCCTATGCTATGAAGTTTTTGGTTAAAATCAGATTAAATTAAAATTGAGTTCTCTGTCACTGATGACAAGAAATAATGTTTTAATTAATTTGAAAATTGGGCTATTTTTTAGAATTGTCCAAGAGAATATATAGTTAAATACTTAAATAATACAGTAATTTACTTTACATGTACATGCTCATATTTAAACTTACACTGTAGATGTGTCATACTCATGAGTCATACTGCAGATGTGTACATGCTGAAACCTTAATTGATGAGTGGATTTGATTGATTTGGTTGGTTTAGGATATAGTTCACTGGTCGGGTCGAACGCGGAGTCGTGGGGTTGGGATTTGGTGCGAAACAAGTGTTACCACAACCAGTGCGAAGAGATGTACCCAAACTGGTTGACCGCAAACGAGATGTTTGACATTCCGGACGAGTTGCAGGTGGTTCTGGACATGGATGAGGGCACTCTCGGATTCTGTGTCGACCACATCTACCTGGGCGTCGCGTTCAGTGGACTCAAGGGCCGGAAGTTGTTTCCAGTGATTAGCACTGTTTGGGGAAACGGAGAAATCGGAATCAAATATGAGGCGACTCTCGAACCAAATCCACTTCTGCTCAGAGAGTGTTGTCGTCAAGTGATCAGAGCTTCGGTCGGAAAGCAAAGGATTCATAGAATAAAATCCGAATTAGTTTTGCCGAACAAACTCAAGAACTATATCACCCAATGAGTACTCGTCTATGTCTTCATCACTCGTCTAATCAACACTTTATTTATTCCCATTTCAATGGATTTGCGTTTAGTCTTAAGTATTCAATATATTCTAATACTCATTCAATACTCAATTTTTGTCAATAATTTATTATTTTTCAATTCATCAAGCTTATTTTCTTTTTAATACAATGACGTTCCATTTTAATATTATATAATTCCAATGATAAGTCACTTTAAAATAAATTTTAAGAAAATTAAAATCCAAAACATCTGAAATCTAAAATGTATGAACAAATTGATAATTAAAAACTAATTCTAATTATATATAATGGTTACTAAAATAGATTTTATTAATTGGAAATACTGTATAGAAATATATATTAGTTTAATTGGCTTTTAAATTTTATACCTGTTTGTAATTTACTAATTAAATTCAAATATATTTGAAGTTTACTGATTATATTTAATCATATTCTTGCGTGTCTTCCGGTGTACAATAATATGCCTTTAAGGCTATGTAGTCTAGACTTTCGTTATATCTACTTCAGACACACAAACAGTAAACAGTTGAGTTTTAATGTTGTTTAGTCTTTCGATATTACTGGCCTTCCTGTGCGTCCTTGTGAATTGGTGTTTTTCCGTTCCGGTGGTTATGTGTCGTCCAGTGTTTGGCCCAAATATAAACTTTATTTGATGGCCAGTAGTCTGGCTTTGGTTACCGGAAGTTCGATTACAGCTCACTTCCGGTATAGATTTTAAGTACAGTTTAAATACACTTTAAATGTGGTTTTATTTAAGTTTTATTCACTTTATTTAATTAAATATAATTTAATATCTAGTCTATGAGATCTGAACGACAACTGATGTTAACAAATACTTTACTAAATAATTCATAAGTTTTATCAAGATGAGTTTAGTTTATCAAGATAAGTTTAGGCATTTTCCAGTAATTATACTCACAATTATAAATAAAGAGTTGTACAAATGATTATAAACTTGAGCTTTTGCATTTTTTCATCTTGACTCACTAATAATAAATTAAATGAACTGTTTTTACCGATAAACTTATTCGACTTTATAGTTGCTTTAGAATTACCTAGTTGCAGTTTTAAATCAAAATTTAAGAAGCGGTAAATTAGCCAAATTTCTTACTAATTCTAAAAATTAAAATTTATTCACTCTAGAATTTGGTCAGCGAGTAGTTTTTGGAAATCCCCCCCCCCCCCTGATTTCCCCTGGATTGGCCGATCTTCTCAATCTCTAGTAATTAGAACTTGTAGTAAATTGAGTTATTTTGCATTAAATAACAATTTTTAACTAAATTCTAAAATCTATAAATATACAAGCAAAATATTGATTGTAAACTTATTTTTTCTTTTATATTTCGCCAATTTAGTTTTATATTATATAATCATTTATAATTTTAAACTTATACAGTCAAAGTTGTGTACTGCGTAGTCGTCTGTTGTGTATAGCCGTATAGTGTGTACAATAAATAATGATATGGCGAACCCGCTATACAACGTAATGTTAAAATCTTTTTGTGGTGTGAAGTCCGAGTTGTGTATTGCTTTCTATTGTGTATGATTTTTCTTGCACTTACTAGCATTTTAATTGTGTGTTGTATATAATTTTATGTATACGTATTTTTGTTAACATTGCCCATTGTGTACTCTTTCTGTTATGTACAGATTATCTGTGCATTTGCTTGTACACAGTAGACAACTTCCACTGTTTATGAATCCAAGCTTTTAATCCAAATATTAATTTTATAAATATTATTTATTTTTGAAAATTAATGATTTATATCAAATGATTAAACACATGACTATTTAATTTATTAATATTTAAGGAGAGGGGGATCAGTAGGGCCACGAAAACTATGAAAACATGTTGACTGTAAGAGTTCTATAACGTCAAAATCAAAGATTGAGAAGGGGGGGATTAGGCAAAAATCCCCTCTGATTTTGAAAATTTGGATTTATCCCCCTTTAGCACTTGGTCCGAGAAAAAGTACCCCCTTGAGGTTTTGTCGGCCGCCAAAGACGTTCGGCAAATTTTTTGGGTTTTTGCCCAAAATTAGGCAATTTTGACTAAATTGGTGCTAAATCCGGTTTAAATTCAGTTAAATTAGGCAAAATTTTAACATAAATATATAGGTTTTTTGAACGTTTTTGGAAAATTTCCTCCCTGATCCCTCCTAGGTTTTTGGCCAAAATTTTGGGAAAAATCCCTCCCCTGATCCCCCCCTGGATCGGGCAACCTTCTCAATCTCTGATCAAAACCAAAACCGTTAAATTTGGCTAAAAACTTTTAATTAGGCGGCTGGCAAAAATTTGAGGGGGAGGGGGTATCTTTTTGCGGACCAAATACTAGGGGAGGGGAATAAACTAAAATTTTTAATATCAAGGGAATTTTTGGCTGACCCCCCCCCCTCTCTTATATTTCCTGGTATATATAAAATATAAATATTTTAAAAATTGTTACATCAAAGTTTAGTACATTTAAAACTATTATTGAAATAATTTAAATCTATTTAAATCTTAGTTTTTGTATTTGAATTGAATTTTTGGTCTAAATTTCACTCGAGTTCTCATCGAAAACAATCAATAAAAGATCAAAAGTTAGTAAAACTCTATTAGATTTAGTAATCATATCAAACGATAATTGACTCAATTTTTGCCATAATTTGATAATAATTTAGTTTTGATGAAATTTGAGTCACAGTTAAGTGAGAAATGAATTGATTTTAACCTTTAACCAAATTTATCGGTAAATCGTTTAATCGTTTATTTGTTTATATGTTTGAAATCAAACTTAATTTCCGTTAAATTATTACAATATTTAATAATCGATTCAAGATTTGATACTTTGTTGCAAAGTCTGAGTCAATGATTGAAATAAAGAATGTCAAAATTAAAATAACCAAAAAATTTAACACCGTGCTAACCTTTTTTTTTATTTAATTAGATATTTTTAAAAACTTTACTGTATGTTAAACCCAAAATTGAAATTTTATTAAAATCATTTAATTGTTTAATGTCTTTAAATATTTATTAATTTCTAAGAAAAAGTTATAAACAAAAATTTAAGAATAATTCATAAAAATATTTTTGTTTTTGATTTAAGAGATAAGCGTTAATAAACGACCTTGGCCATGGAAATTGTTTTCATAATTTATTAAAATTTAAATCTTTAACAAATACTAAATTTAGCAAAACAAAATTTAAAATTTTTGCAAATTTAGAAAGTTGGAAAAAATTATTCAATAGAAAAGAATAAGAAGTTTACAAAATAATAAACAATTTATTGTTGTATATGTTTTGATTCAAAATAACATTTTTTAATTGACGGATAATTATGTATAGAATTCAAAAACTAATTTTAAAAATTCGAGAGATGAAAGGAAAATGCAGAAAAAATTATTTTGTAAAATCGGAGAAATGTTACAAAAATTGTTCGTGGCAATAACCAATCAGACTTTATTTTAATAAGTAAATTTTTTATTCTATTTAAATTAATTGATGGTTATAAGAATATTTGAAGTTAAAGTAAATATAATATGTTTTAAATGTTATTTTATGTTTAAAAAATATATCGTTTGAAATAAGTCTTAATAAAATTCTTGTTTGCAAAATAGCAATAAAGTACAATAACAATATTAAATAACATTTTTACCAAAATATTTCTATTTATATAGTTTACTTATCTATTATACTTTTTATATAAACTAAAAATAATAATTAAAATCTAAAAACATTATGTCATTATAATAATATAAGCAACATCATAATATCGGTATGTGGTTACTCAATAAAAGTATTGATATCAATTTAGTGTACTGTACAATGTACATGCTAATTTATTGCTAAATAATGACTGTAAGCTCATATTTTCTCTCGTATTTATGCAGCAGTTATGGTCTACAATAGAGTCCAGATTCTAGTCCAGTTTAGACTAACTGGGTTTCGTACCCAAGCATAAAACTGCTAAATTTTTTTGTTTTAACCAAAAGAATAAATCTCATACATTACATAACCAATTCATACAGGGGTGAACATATACCATGGAAACCTTTTTGAAATTAATTTTAATTATTTTATTCAATTAATCACATTCCAAATTTTGTCATAATAACCAATAGATATGTATTATTAAATAAGTTAAAAATTATTTATCAAAACATTTAAAATAAAGCTAAAAATTAATCCCCAAGTTAGATACAAGGTTTTGGAGTTTTTAAAACTTTGAGCGATTTATTCGGTAATAATAAATTATTTTTAAATATTACAAAAGAGTTATCCGGCCAAACGTAACAATCTATTTGAATGCACCACTTTTTATGTAGACAAATGATGCAAAAGCCA
>JAQFXP010003380.1:0-12646 GCA_034693685.1 Belba bartosi | reverse complement strand
AACAATTTAACTGTTTGCTAAACATGCAAAAACAATATATCTGCATGGTCCAAAACTTGACCTTGGGTGACCAAGCAAATATACTGTTTTTGTATGTTTAACAAACGGTATAAAAGTTAACAAACATTTTGATTTCTCATCTTTTGCGTTTCGCTGGTTTAAAGCGTTATCCAATTATATTCTAAAACATAAAAATCGTGAAATAAAATTAGAAAATGAATATTTTGTAATTTAAAAGTGACATTTCCGGTTTGTGACACCTGAAAATTTATAGATATTAAATGTGAAAAATTAGACTACTCCTACAAAACCTCCATTCATATAATTTTCCAAAATTTAAGACAAAACAAGCTAAAGAGCAAAATTAAAACTTTTGTTCAAAATTTTAAAGTTTTCTAAATTAAATGCAGAATTCGGTGAAAATCAACGATTGAAAAAGTAAACCCATCCAGGGGAATTATAAATTGAATTTTTTCAAAACATTTGGCCAAAAATCTAGGAAGAATATCAGCGGACGAATTTTTCTAAGACCACATATATTTTTAATTAAATTTTATTTATTAAAAAAAAATATAAATTGGATATAATCTAAATTTGATTAAATTAACTGAATTTAAACCAGATTTAAAAACCAGATTGAACAGTATGACCTTAATACATTTTCAAGAGATGGTTGACAAAATTTTATTTAACGTTTAATAACGTCACTCCAAGCCTCAAAATTTTAATATTTATATCTTTATATTGAAACAGAATATTAAGTTACTATTTACTAAAATATTAAACTATAATTAAAATATTCATAATACTTAAAATAAATGACATAATATTGCATTTATAATATCGTAAAAATGAACAAAGTAAAATGTTTCTAAGAAATCTCAAGAATTTCTTTTAATTGCAAGTCGTTTTTGGCGTCTGGCAATTCATAAAAATAATCTTTACAATTAACAGTCATCTTCGGCGCCTGGCAAAATATAATAAAAATTTATACAATTGCCAGCCGCTTCCGGCGTCTGGCGGTGAATAAAAAATTTTTACAATTGCCACAACCTTCGGTGTCTAACAATGCATAGAAAATATCCTAACAATTGCCATCCATCTTCGGTGTCTGGCAAAATATAATAAAAATTTATACAATTGCCAGCCGCTTTCGGCGTCTGGCGGTGAATAAAAAATCTTTACAATTGCCATCCACCTTCGGTGTCTAGCAATGCATAGAAATTATCCTAACAATTGCCATCCATCTTCGGTGTCTGGCAAAATATAATAAAAATTCTAACAATTGACCGCCGCTACCGGCGTCTGGCGGTAAATAAAAAAAATTTTTACAATTGCCATCCACCTTCGGTGTCTGGCAATGCATAAAAATAATCCTAAAAATTGCCACACACCTTTGGTGTCTTGCAATGAATAGAAATAATCGTAACAATTGCCATCTACCTTCGGTGTCTGGCAAAGCATAGAAATAATCCTAACAATTGCCGGCCACCTTGGGTGTCTTACAATGCATAGAAATACTCCTAACAATTGCCAGCCGCCTTCACCGTCTGGCAGACTATAAAAGCACAAAATCAATTTATTTTTTAAAACCTATATATTTTGCAAAAAATACATTTATATCTTTATTAATATATATGAAATAGTAATTATAGTGCCATTCACTATTAGACGACGGTTAAATTTCTAAAATTCTAATACGCTGAGTGATTTTTCACAATATATTTAATTTGTATAAAATCTGTAAATTTCTAATTAATTTATTTTGTTTTATTTATTTTATTAATATATTAGTTACCGTGCATTTGATTGTTTGCTTTTTATTATGCATTTATTTTCAACATTGTTAAAACATTTGTATTTATAAAAATTTGAATCACTTTTATTTAAGCAAAAGTTTTATTAGTAAATATTTATTTAACTAATTTTATTTTGTTTATTTTAATCAGGAGTCAAATGTCAAAATTTAAAAATTAAAGCCTAATCTCAGCAAACAAATGTTATCAGTCAAATGTAGTTAGTCTAAAATTAGTAGACAAAATTAATAAATTAAATTTAAGCAATTTAAATAAGCAATCAAATGCCATTAGTTTAAATTAGCATTTAAAAGTCAGAACTTAAAATTCAAGATTTAAAAACCAGCAATCAAAAATTGCAATTAAATGTCGGAAGTCAAAATTAGCAGTCAAATATCAGCAAACAAAATTAGAAAGAAAATGTCAGCAGTCAAAATCAGAAATTTTGAATTTTTCCATTGTAATTAAAGAATTAAAAATTTTTTGTGCATTAATAAAAAAATTCATAATTTACTCGCTATTATGAAAGAAATTTTGTTTTCCAATAAAAATTAATAAAAAAAACTCTTGATTTTCAATTCGTTGTTAATAAAAAGTTTCAATCTTTTGCCGCTATTATAAAAAGATATGCAATTCTTCCCTTTGCAAGAAAGAAAAATTAAAAATATTTGCTATTAATAAATAGGTTCAATCTTTTCTTGTTATTATAAAAAAGATATTGTATTCTTCTCGTTGTAAGTGAAAAAAAATTAAAAATAGCTTGTTATAAATAAAAAAAATCAATTTTTTCTTAGTATTATAATAAAGATATTTAATTCTTACTTTGTATGTAAAAATATTTAAAAATTTCTTGCTATTAATAAAAAGGCTTAAACTTTTCTCATTATTATAATAAAGATATAAAATTTTCCTCATTGTAAGTAAAGAGATTAAAAATTGTCTCGCTATTAATAAAAGATATCAAATTTCCTTACTATTAATAAAAGATTATTAATTGACCTCTAGTTGTAAATATAGAAACTGAAATTATTCTCGTTTTTATAATAAAGATATTGAATTTTTCCTGTTGTAAATAAAGAAATTAAAAATTTTTGCGCTATTATAATAAGACTTCAAAAATAAAATTTTTTCTCTCGCTAATATAATAAGCGAGCTTCCGCGGGGGTGTGGGGTAGGGAAGGATTCAGATCAAATTTATATTGAAATTTTTCTCCGAAAATGTATTAAAAATTAATCAAATTTTATCAGGAAACCCGGTTATTAATTAAATTTAACAGGCGGCCGGACAAGCAAGCTTATATATTTAACAAGTTATTTTTTGTTTGCAATATTATTTAAAAATTTATATTTATTTTTAATTTTAATTGTGTTAGTTTAATTATAATCTCTAACTTTTGCTTATTAAATTTCAAAAAATTAATTAATAATTTATAATGTTAAGATATTTGTTTAATTTGCTTGTTTAATACTTACTGTACATAAAATCAAAAGTCTATCATTCAATACATGCTGTATATCAACTTTTATTTAGCTACAAATTTTGCCTTTATTATATTCAGCAAAAATTTAAGTAATTTGTTTACATCATATATATAATGTACTTTTGTTTATAAATAATTTTACAAAGCGGAAATGTTACTTGTTATCAAAAATAATTAAAAACGTCTTTATTTAAAATTAAAAATCTTTGCTATTTTAATTAATATATATATATATACAGTCAGTTTCAGAAATGTATGTATATTCAATATTGATTATGATAAAGATTAATAGTATGCTTTTTACATGTTAAATTTGAGAGAGAGTGCGCTCTAATCGCCAGCATTGCTGACAATCAGTCTTTCCGTTTCCCTCTCTTTCACTCTCTCTCTCTGATCGCCATTCGAGTCTTTCACTCAATTCAATGCATTCCAGTGCTGACGACGACATCAATCAGACAATCAGTTAATCAGTTATTCAGTTATTCAGTCATTCAGTCATTCATTTCAATTCAATTCAATTCAAACCAATTGTATTCTCTGTCTCTCTGTCTCTCAAACATTGTTTAATTATTTAATGAATAAATAAATTGTCGGGTTTTTAGCCCTAACTGTCTGTCTGTCTTACTCTCTCGCGCTCTTTGGCCTCAAATTAATAAAAATATAACATATAAATAATATTATACGTTGAAACTATAGCTTATTATTTTTATTGTAATATATTAATTACAACTAACTAAATTTTAAAAGTATAAAATTATTATTATTTTATTTTAATTTATTAAACATGTTAAAATCATATCTTAAATGTTTTACATAGTCAATATTGAATGTACTTGTTTAATTTAAAATTTTAAATTGAAAAAAGTTAGCTGATAAAATATTAATGGCGGTAAAATGAGTTGCTCTAGAGTGCTCAGATTTCTACTATCTCAATTTTGGTCAAACATTTCTGAAACTAACTGTATTAAAATTTCAAATATTTTTTACAATTTTTTATTTTATATTATACATTAAAACATAAAAACTAAATATAATATTTTAAACATATTTTTAGAATAACTTGTACTGGATCAATATTGAATAGCAAGTGGATATTGAGTGCAGCTCATTGTGTCGAGCTATTGTATGTAAATTAGTTTTATTTAATTATACTTTTATTATATTTAAGATTTAAATTTTTAAATATTCTAATATAGTATAATTAGTAATTTAAATTTTTAAATATTCTAATATAGTATAATTAGTAATTTAAATACGATTAAAACTTTTAAAATTTTATAATATTAAATTAAATAATGCTTATTACCAGATGTGGCCAAAGCTGATATAATAAGCCTATTTAACAAATATTAGTCTTGGTATAATTTATTTAGTAAAGTTTAACAGTTGTAGCATACAAATAAATATGAAAAAGAAAAAATAAAGAAATATATTTAAAACAACTTAAAGAATTTTAAGAAATTATTTTATTATATTTATATTAAATTAATTTTAAAAATGTAAACAATACTGAAGATTAATGAATTTTAATTTTAAGAATGCCGTCTTATCTTGCTTATTTAGATTTATTCTTTATATTGTTATTCTATTTTAATTATGTAATTTTTTAAAACTAAATTATAATAAAATTTCAAAATCAAATTAAACACTTGAAATTTATATCCAAATATTTTTATTAATATTTTATTAATTAAATATATGTTATGTTTTGTAAGTATTTTACAATGTATAAAGTATTAATATTAGATATTGTATAAAGTACGTTTTAGCTAAATTGAGTTTTCTATTAAATTTAAAAATGTTGTGTTTATTAATTATTTGCAAAATTTTAAATTTGAATCATTTTAAAACAAATTAATCATTTATCTTTATAGTTGTACTTCAAATGACCCAAAATCTTGTGAACCTATAAAAATTAGACCAGGCATAAATCAAAATTCAATGCTTGTATCTAAATATTACACAATGGAAAAGAATTTTTTTGCACCTGGTTATACTGCGATAAATAGAGATTCTGATATTGGCATGCTTAAATTAAAAGAAGAAATTGAATTTAATTTAACCGCAAATTATGGAATTGTTGATTCAATTTGTTTACCAAAAAAAGACATTTACAATAATAAAGATGAGTATGGACAAATAAGTGGCTGGGGATTGCTTAGTCCAGACATTACAAATAATGGAACTTTGCAAGTTGGTTGGACTAAATTTTCTAAAACCGCTACAACTATTGATGACAAAATATATGCATTGGTTCAGTTTGAAAATGGTATAAGATTATGCGAT
Source organism: Belba bartosi (assembly GCA_034693685.1). NCBI lineage: Eukaryota > Metazoa > Arthropoda > Arachnida > Sarcoptiformes > Damaeidae > Belba > Belba bartosi. The sequence goes on along the minus strand of JAQFXP010003380.1, from coordinate 7,083 downwards.
GTAAGTTGTTCAAATATTTTAAGTTGTAATAAATAGGAAATATTATGATATACAGTCGTTCTCAAAATTATCTTCAAAGATCAAAGGTTATTAATAAAAGAACTCAATCTATTATCGTAATTACAATAAAGACTAAATATTTTTTTCTTTGCACATAAAGAGATTTAAATTTTTTCCGCTAATAATAAAAGATTTCAAATTTTCTTGTTATTATAAAAAAAACTTTAGACAGTCCTCCCGTTGTACATAAAAACCTCAATTTTTTATCTATTATAATAAAGATAATAAATTTTTTTAGTTGGAAATAAAGTAATTTAAAAATTTCCCGCTATTATAATAAGACCTCAAACCTAAAAATTTGTTTTTCGCTATTAGAATAAGTAAGCAGCCGCGGGGAGGGGGACACATAATAAAACTATATATATTAATACTAATTTTTATCTAATTTTTTCTGTAATTTCACAATTTTTAATTTAACCGGGCTTAAAACTCTGATGAAACAATGTTAATTTGTGTGTAATTTGAATGTGAACTTGAATATATACTATTTAAAAATAATTATGTTTTTTAATATTAACGTTTGTACAATTGATCAGGTTGATTCTGGTTCGCCATTAGTACAGTATGTAAATGGAAGAGCAGTTATCATTGGTGTGACTTCTCGTGTAACTAACGATAGAAAAGATGGTTGTGTTTCAAACAAAACGAATGCGACGATACATATGAGAGTTTCGAAATATATCGATTGGATTATACAAACAATTAACGATAATTCATAAAAGGCTTTTATCAGCCGATCTTATAAAACTTTGATGTAATTATTTTGAAATATTTTATTCAAAATACAGTAAAGCCTTTCTAAAATCACACTGTTTAATTTTACAAACTGCTTAATTTTACTTATAATTAAAACCCCAACTTGGGACCTATGTTAAAGTATATATTTAATTTTAAAATTCTTTATTTTCACTTTCACACACATGTGATCAAACCAGTCATTGATTTGTTTCTCTATTTTTACATTTTTTACAATTGTTGGTTAATATTTTGATTTTAATTTTTTGCAAATTAACAAAATAAAATTGGTGAAAACATAAAAAAACATTTTATTAACAATTGCTAAAAATTGAATTCCAAGAATATGAATAAATGTCTTGAATATCTTGACTCAATATACTTTAAGCAACTTAACTCAATGTTAACTTTTCTAATTAAATTATTTGTTGGAAAAAATTGCATACAAATATTAGTTAAATATTATGCATGTTATTTTAAAGTTTGAATTTCTATTTTAGATTATTTTTACAAAAAATAATTGTGTTTTTAACGTATTGTTAATAAAACAATAATTTTAAAAAACCTTTCTATTTTTCAACCTTAATTTCACATTGATAATTTTGGAGTCTCATAACTGTGAAATTGTAGAGAAACAATTAAAAACAAGACAAGAGGCGGAGTTTCGATACCTACAAAATGTACCAAAAATTTTTGTCTATTCAAATACATTAGTTAAAAACAAGCTAACTAACAATAAAAATAGCACTCAATTCAACAGTTAACATATGCATTTTGTTTTTAAATTTGTGTTTATTATTATTATTATTTATATCGTGCGCTTACTTTTGCGTACTATTTGTAATTATCAAAACTCCGACTCTTGTCTTGTTTTTAATTGTTTCTCTACAATTATAAATGTTTTGCTGTATATCAAAATATCAAGCAATTACTTTTAATAAATTTATTCAAGAGTTATTAAAAATAGGTTTCAAATAGTAAATTGTTTTACAGTTACATATTTGTATATTAATTTTTAAATTAAAAAATATAATATTAATGTAATATTGAACATATTATATAATACTGTATAATAAAATAAGTGCCCTGACATGAACGAAAAATTGCAATGTAAGAGAGTTTATTACTTAGTCACTAGAAAATTAAGGACATATTTAAAATATTAAAAAATTAATTTTTTATAAAATAAAATTATTTGAGAAAAATATTTAATTACAGATTTATATATGTTTATGTGTTTGAGAAAAAAATATAATAAAATTTTTTTTAAAAAAGGTTAAACATAAGGTTTTATTTTATTTGTTGGTTTTTATCTCTACTGACTCTTTAGGATTCCCTTTCATATCGCGAATTTCCTCCCATGTAAGGGCATTGAATATAACATATCATTATAATATATAATAAAAAATATAATTTAATATTTAAAATTTATCATATTTGAGTCAAATGATTTAAAGGTAACATTTTTATTTAATTATTTACGTATTGAATGCAAATATTAGTGTTAAACAATAAATATAAAACTAATTGTTTGATTTGTTTTAAATTTATTATTTACTTAATTGAGTTTTAATTAATTAATTAATTTTAAAAATATTTGATTTTATAATAAATCCAATAAATAGTGTTATATAAGTCTTGACAAATAGATCGATCAGTTCGGAGATAACCGTAAATCAGATATAGACCGACCAATAGAATCACAATTAGAAATACAATTAATATCAGAACCAGAATATAGTCTAAAATTAAGTTAAAATAACTATACATTTAATTAATTATTGCTTAAAATGCATTCAATTATTGCTAACCTGAGAGACAAATCACTGATTCCAAACTTCCCGTAAATAACTGACACTTATTAGTCATAAGAATTAATTTATAGGTTTGAAGCGTAAGTTCAGAAGAACTTCGAAGACAAATACTTCCGTTTGAGTCAGACATACATTGATGGTATCGATTGAAAGCACAACAAACTTGTCGTCTCATTAACCACGAATTCCATTGATTTTTCCAATTCTCTACTTCTATGTCCATCTGATCCATACAATACTTTTCCTTTTCTTTAGTAATTGGTTTACAATTGATTCTCATTTGGATTATCTCTAGTTTTATCAAATCAGACACTTCTTTGTCTATTAGGCCCGAAATCAATGACAACATAAGTGTCGATACAATCAAAGCGTAAAATACTTTCATTTTAATCTATTAACTGTTAATCTATTCAATTGATTATTTAATTCAAATTTTGTTTGTCTTTCAATTAATTTTATGTTTCTATCGTTTATTCAATCTATTAAACTATGATTACAAAACAACAAATTGAACTAAAGATATATTGACAATAACTTATCAACAAATTATTAATATTTAATAACAAAATTTATCAATTTATTAATAACTAAATAATTTTAAAAATTTTACTTGAATTAAATTCTATAAAAATTTCAAATGAATTTTAGAAGATTAATCATTTAAATCAATATTTTATTTTTAAAAATTATAACTATTTAGTTATTTATAATCAAACTATTGATTTTGTAATATAATTCTGTTTTTATATCATTGTTTTTAAACCAAGTTTTCCAGTTAAATTAATAAAACATGCAAATGTTTGATTATATTATTTAAAGATATTTATGTAATTATGAGTCGTATAAAAAAAAATGTAATGTAGTAATAAAGTTTAAATCTATAAAAATAATTGACAATCTAGTTAAATTTATATATATAACTAGATTTGTTTAATTCAATAATTTATATTTTAGAAAACAAATTTATTTTAATATTATTTTGATATATTCTTGTACTAATGCTTACGCTTTTAAACAATATTTGCAATTACATTAAGCTTAAACAACAAAATTATTTTGAACTAAATTAAAACATTTTGTTTGTATTAATATATAAGTGGTTTATATTAAATATCTACTACTCATAGGCCGAAGCCTTTCTTCCTGCACAACCAATAGTGAGGCCAGGAATCATTACTTCACCGCTAGGTATAGTGACGAGGATAGTGTCACAGTTTTAAGAGCACACACCTGAACGCTCCGTATAATTAGATTAGTGGTTATTAAGCTATCGCACACTACCAGTAGACGGCCCTTGGTAAGGCCCGTGGTCGTCATATCTCAGCTCGTGCCTAGAATTTCTTTTTCAAAAAAATTCTTACTACAGTCGAAATTTGAACCCATTAACTCAAGGTTAGAGAGCGGAAACATTACCACTTGGCCACCCGCCTGAATTTATATTAAATATCTAAAATATTTCAATTAAAATTTATAATATTAATCATTTAAATTAATATTGCTATAAATTTAAGATTCAAAACTATTTAACTTTTGTAATTAAACAATAAATTTTTATAATATAATTTTATTAAGTTACGTTATTTTTAAAATTAAGTTGTTTTATAAGTTTTCCAGTTAAATTAATATTACAGCTGCTGTCTGAGTATAATACGTAAAACATTTATGTCATTGTTTTAATACACTTTCAAAGCAAATACTGACTTATTTTTTAGTTTTAAAAAATAAGTAATTTTCATATGTTTTAACATTCAAAACAAATTTTAAATTTCTTTTAAACTAATTTATATTAACCAAAATTAATATGTAAAATAAAGTATCAGTATAATGAATTAAAATTTTTTATATAAATTGTTTACTGTACCAAATTATTCATTAAAATAGATTATTTTTAGTACAGTTTTGTATTATAGTTGTTTTACTATTGTGCTCATAATAATGGCGTTATATTTTAAATTAATTTTTATTATACAGCTGACTTTGATAAGATTGGGCAATTCAAGAAGTGATCAGAAAAGAGAGATTTTTAAATTAAAAACTAAAAAGGGATATCAAGAAAGAGATTCTTTCAACATTTTTTAAAGACTACATTTATTTATAATAAAATATTATCTAATTTAACTGAATTTAAAACGAATTTATTACAAATTTAAGAAATGTATATAAATATAATATTTTATTTACTACTATAAAATTTTGATTAATTTTAATAATATTGTTTCTTTTACATTTTATTCTAACAATTGTTGCTACTTTCAGTTTTGAATTACATTCCAAATTTTAATTACAATGTCTTATATACTGTATATACAGTATACAGTATATATATTAATATTTATAATGTGTTATTTTTAACTTAAGTATTACATTAAAATATTACAATATAATATTTTGTTTAAGTTATTTAAGATTTATTAAAAATTTCAATTAATTAATAAAAATAAATAATTTTACCAAAAATGTTTATGACAGCACTATATTCTATATCTAGAAAACTTAACTAAAATATTATTAATGTGTTTGGGAGTAATTGAACCAGGGTGGCCAACCGTCCAGGTTTGGGCTGGATTGTCCAGGTTAAGACTTTACAAATTATTAAATTTTAAAAAATATGGAACAGTCCCCTCTTTGCATTTTAAAAATAAAAATGAAATTATGTGTTTGTCCAGGGCAAAAATTTTTCAAAGTTGGCCACCTTGAATTGAACCGATACTCGCAAATCACGCGCAAATTGAAGTCTATCCACAACTAACATTCAATGATTGCGGAATTGGTTGCAACTCACGACTAATAGATAAGTCGTGTTTCAAATGGCACAGCATTGACGTCATCGCGGCTAAAATTTCGAATGGTAGAAATGTTATGATAGGAAAAATGCCCTGGGTAGTTGCTCTTTACGATAATTATCAGTAAATAATTTATTTACTATACAGTAGACAATGAATCATATTAACCTGTTTGTTTTTGGAAAATAGTTCATAACATCCATTAATTCATAAGAACGATTATCCTATACAATAAGCCTTATTATACTTAAATTTGCATTCTATAAAAATACAATTATTAAATGTAATAAATCAATTTTATATATAAATATTTATATAAAAACTATTTTTTTAAATAATTAAATTTTTAAAAATATAATTAATAGTTTTTAATTTTAATTAACTAGTTTAAAAAGTAACTTTAAAACCCAAATATGTTATTTAACAATTATAAGCTAATTTTAATTAAATAAAAAATTTTTAATAATTAGTTTTATACTGTAATTTTAAGTATATAAATACAGGTACTTAATAAATAAAATAAAAATTAAATGTAAAAATATTTTAAACAAACATTTTATATAATTAAAGTTTTGAATATTATTATTTTATTTGGTGAACAGCAGGGATCGAGAAGGTTGAAATAAGGCAAAAATTCCCTTAGATTTTGAAAATCTGGATTTATCCGTTTCTAGAATTTGGTCCGAGAAAAGGTACTCCCTCGACGTTTTGTCGGCCGCCGGATTTTTTGGGTTTTTTGCCCAAAATTAGGAAATTTTTCATAAATTAGTATTAAATCCGGTTTAAGTTCAGTTAAATTAGGCAAAATTTTATCAGAAATATATAGGTTTTTAGCGTTTTTGAAAAAGTTCCCTTATTGATCCCTTTTTTAGGTTTTTGACCAAAATATTAAGAAAAATCCCTCCCCTGATTCCCCCTGGATGTTCCTACATTCTCAATCTTTTTTTATCATGCTTAATGGCTTCTCTCTGCACAACCTGGATCTTAAACTAAATTAGGGATCAACACTTCACCGTCAAGCATGGTGATGAGGATAGTGTTACAGTTTTAAGAGCACACACCTGAACGCTCCGTATACGTAGATTGTAGTTAAACCGGTCATACACTACAAATTAACGGCGCTTAGTAAGCAGCCCGTGGTCGTCTTACCCCATCTAAGCCCTAGTTAACTTGTGAAAAGAAAAATTAGCTGGGACATGGTTTGAACTAGAGACAAGAATCGGGTCACTTTTTGTCGACCCGAAATTTTTACAATGTCAACCCGAACCGACCCGACCCGAAAGACAAAAATTTCGAACCCAACCCAAAAGACAACCCGAATTGAATAGTAAAACTATCATAATTTTTATTATTTAAAACTTGATTTATAGTTTATGTCTGATGTTATCTAATGTTTTTAAATAATAATTAGCATTCTTTGTCATTTAACAACTTTGAAGTAACAAACCAATCATTAGTATTGTCAGTAACTTTTATGTGATTAAATGGATTTTTATTTACAAATTCATAATATAATATACGCTTTTTATCAATTTATATTTTATAGTTTTATACATATTATGTAATTAGTTTTAATCAAACATGTTAAAATTATTACTAGGATAGTTTTAGCAAATAAAATACTAATTAATAAAATTGTTATAAAAACAATTATGGATAACTTAATATTTTTATAATTAATAACAAATTTT